>JBCNJP010000020.1:594711-613771 GCA_039602395.1 Deinandra increscens subsp. villosa | reverse complement strand
TTAACAGCAGCAGAGTAACAAAAAACTGACCAGCATGGGTAAATCATAAGATGTACACAAAACAAATGTGTTCAGCAGAGGTGTAAACGTGATAAAAAGTATCAATAAAATGTAAGATATTAACTGGTCAAGGTATGAATGGTATAGCAGCAGGGTTACACATCAGGGTATTCTTATTCTTATTCTTCATCATCATCGCTCTCATTTTCATCTTCGCCATACCCTTCATCGTCTCCAACATCGTCATCGTCTTCATCTTGTTCGTAATCAGCCTCATCACCCGAATCTTCATCACTTTCATCATTGGTATCATGATTTTTTTTGTGGCAAGTCCGACTGTTGTGCCCGGTACGACCACAATTTTGACATCTACGCTTCTTTTTACCTTTACTTTTAAATCCCTTCTCTTCTGCAGACTTGAATCGTTTATGAGATCCGAAACCCTTCGTCTTGACTGTAATAGGCCTGCCTAACGGCATGTCTTTAGTTTGATCATGACCTAATAGACTAGCATACCTCTCCTTCTGTTTTGTTAGATCAACTATAAATCGACACCCATCAGCCTTGCTCACAGCTTCTTTGACTTTATCGCGGAACAGTGTGAGTTCTTCCATATTACTTACCAACCTATTTACAACATACTCTGTAGACATCATGATTTATGTGACAAGAGCTTTAACATTCTCACTAATGGGATCAA
The DNA here is from genome assembly GCA_039602395.1 of Deinandra increscens subsp. villosa. Lineage (NCBI taxonomy): Eukaryota > Viridiplantae > Streptophyta > Magnoliopsida > Asterales > Asteraceae > Deinandra > Deinandra increscens. Next base: position 613,071 of record JBCNJP010000020.1, on the reverse strand, counting down.
CACCCTCCCGTTCAAGAATATGACTAGTAGACACATTCGGAATTGCATCTCTGGTCCATCTACGCATGATATATTTCTCTGGAAACCTTTCAACCTCACATACAGTTAAAACATAAAAAATATGACGACATAGAAGCCCATACTGTTCGTAACGATTACATGTGCATGATAATGTCATGTCACTCTCTCTGAAAACAACCTAACAAAAAAAAATTAAACAATAAGTACAATATTGAAAAGCTGCATCATAGAAAAACACATATTCCAGCATAAAAAAAAGGTCTACACATAAAACAATTACTCCAGCATGAATATTCAGGCGCAAAAAGAATGTGTCAAAAACCCTAGCATATATTTTTTCTGTTTCAAAAAAAATTATTCCAGCATAAAAAAGGTAAAGTTACCTCAGACAACCCTTTGTATGGTGACTTAAACTCCTTTATTGTGAATTTCAAGAAATCCTCAACTGTTGTTGTATTCAAACTCAAACAATCAGTGACACCGACCCTTATTTCTTCTTGGATGTCATAAAAGATTACTCTAGTATAAATCTTATCAGCCTGCCTTTCAAGAATTGAACCCGTTTTAAAATCTGGTGTTATGTAACGAGTATCATGATCATTCTTCCTATGTTGATATCTCTGGCACTCAATTGTAGTTTCAAAGCTGCTAAAAAGTTCTACAAGTGTGTTATCCACGTTGGAAAAAATTACCTTCAGTATGAACATCGACATTTGAACTATCGCTAGAGTCTGGAGAAGAAACATCCATTTGCGAATCCATTAAAAATTGAATTGAACCCCGAATGATCGGCAAAATTGTGTTAAACCCTAAATCGACTTGTATAAATTTGAATTTGAGGAAACTGCTTATCGAATGCAAAAACTTCGCGGGTATGACGTGAGTTGCCATAACAAACTAATAAGGCAAAATAACATAAACACCCTTGCGATGGAATTCATTAAAATGATACGTGTCATTCTCTCCTTGGTGCGCACGGATCTTAGGCAAAAGGCCTATCCGCATATGACCCCCCTTCTATATATATATATATATATATATATATATATATATATATATGGATAGGATCTTTTAAGAAACAATAAATATTGTGAGAACCGCTAGAACAGATATGAGCCACACATCTTAACCACCTTTTCAAATGAATGGTCTAGATTAATTTGAATTTATTTAAGTTAAATTAATATTTAAAAATCTATTAAATATCTAGAAAAGGGCATTTAAGTAATTTTATATTTAAATTGAGATGAAGTGATAAGGTGATGTGACATAAATATCTACTTTCCCGCCTCCATTTTGTATCGTTAATAACTTTTAATACGATAATAATTTTATAAAAAAAATTTGCACCATTAAATAGGACTTTTTTTATCTTTAATTTGGTTATAGTCTCGTTATTTTTTTTATATAAATTTTTTTTCGTAGTTTTTTTAATGTATTTTGTTACATGTAGGTAACGAACAATTACATATGTGTAGCCAACAAATACCTATGTGTAACGAACAGTTGCACGTATGTAAAATATTAAAAAAATATAAATATTTAAATTTCTTTCTCATTGATCAGTATATCATATTTTTTTCCCTCATTTTCCGTAAACACGTTATTTATCAGGTAAATGCCCAAACATATTTTCGCAAACACATTTTCTTGCTACAACCATGTAGCTAGTTCTTACAAACTTGAAGCATTGTGTAACAAAAATATAAAAAAGTATTTACATGGTTGCATGCTCGTAGGCATCTGTTACATAGTTGTTGTTGTCTATATTGCATGATCGTAGGCATCTGTTACATAGTTACGCCTTCTTACATATACGTTACATTTCCGTAACAGAGTCTTACCAATTAGTAGTAAAAGGTTATCACCCATCAAAAACTTAAACCATGATAATACTAGCACCAAAACAATACCAAGATCTAATATTTTTTTTTCAAGAACCAAAAACAACATCAAAAATTATATCAAAATTATAAACAACAAAATTATCAATTTTTTGAATGCATGTTGTTACATGTATGCAACGAACAGTTACTTATGGGTAACGAACAGTTACATATATGTTTTTACACTAATAAAAAAGTGTATTAGGTTATTGCTACATAAATGCACATAATGTTACACACTTGTATCATGGTCTTGCTACATGAATGCAGCGAGTTCTTACATACGTGAAGCATGTGTAACAAACATGTAAACATGTTTTTACACTAATAAAAGGGTGTAGGTTGTTATTAAACTGGTGCAAACGTTCTTACACGTAAGAGTCAGTAAGAGAAAAATGAAAAAGGGGTCGGTAATGAGGAAATCCAAGAATACCGAATTAAATGGTGTATAAAAGAAGTAAAAGAAATGTTCAATCTCACGAACAATCATGTATAGTTAAAGTAGGATTGAATCTTGTTCCATATATGTTACATATCACTCCATGCTCGTAGGTATATATTACATGATTGTTAATATATTGCATGCTCGTATGTATTTGTTACATTGTTGCATCTTGTTACATATATTTACCTATTCATTATAGAAACTTACTAACAAGTAGTAAAATATTACTATGTTGCATGTGCACATAATGTTACACACTTGTATCATGTTCCTATTACACCAATGTAGTGAGTTCTTACAAACGTGAAGCGTGGTGTAACAAACGTGTAAATAGGTTTTTACACTAATAAAAGGGTCTTTATGTTGTTAAATTGGTGCAAACGTACTTACACATATGAGTCAATAAGAATAATATGAAAAAGGGATTGGTGATTAGAAAATCCAAGAATACAAATTAATCGGTGTATAAAATAAACAAAATAAAAGTTCAATCTCATCGAACAATCACGTATGGTTAAAGCATAAATGAATCTTGTTCCATAGATGTCACATATCGCTGCATCCTCGTAGGCATATGTTGCATGGTTGTTAGTGTCTATATTCTATGCACGTAGGCATTTATTATTTTTTTAATATAAACATTTAAAAATAAGCTTAAAGAAATAAAAAAAAGTAAAGAATAATATATTTTTTAAAAACATAAAAATAAATTAAAAACACTAATAAAAAGTTTTAAAAAAATTAATTAAAATAGTAAAAAAAGTTTAAAAATATGTTTAATAAAAGTAAAAAAATTTATTCAAAAACATAAAAATAAGTAGGGAAAAGTAAAAAAAATTATATTAAACACATAAAAAGTAAATTAAAAAAACTAGTAAAAAGGTTTAAAAAAATAATGTAAGAAGTAAAAAAAGTTAATAAAAAAGTTAATAGAAAAGTTTAAAAAAAGTTATTTAAAACGTAAAAAACTAAAAGTTAATAAAAAGTTTTAAAAAATTATTATTAAAATAAAAATGAAAACGTTTATATAAAAAACATAAAAAGTAAATTAAAAAAACTAATAAAATATTTTAAAAAATAAATTAAAACAGTAAAAAATTAATAAAAAAGTTTATAAAAATGTTTAAAAAAAGTAAAAAAAGTTATTTAAAAAACATAAAAAAATAAGTAAGGAAAAATAAAAAAATATTATTCCCTTATAAAACATTAGGAAGTATAAAGTGCAAACCTTGATGCACATGTAACAACTTTCAATGCATAAAAAACAACTCTATTACCCCTATTACACATTTACCAAATTTTGGTTATCTATTTTAGGTGCTTAGCCTTTCCTCCCTCCCGTCACGTGTCAATTTTCGCATTTATTAATTTTCCTTACATAACCGTCATTTGTCTTCTCCTTCCTTTACCACAATCGCCTACTGCGTTTCCTTCCCCAATATCCACTTCACTATTTTCTCCATTAACTATTACTCCATTCCCTTCAAGGATTCAATACATCTGCATCTCTCATTTCCTTCCATCATCAAATCAATCATCGACTAAACTCCGCACTCCAAAGCCGACTTCGCTTTCCTCCTTCATTGGTATTATACAAATCTCTTCAACAGTCGCTTTCTCCAAAACCATTAACAGGTTCCTTCCTTTTTTTTATTCAATTAGGGCTTATTTATCCATTACCCATGTGTAATAGATTAATCAAAAACTTTATTAGAAATCAAAATTGCAATATCACAAACTTCGCTGTTTTCATTTTCAATTTGTAAGTAAATTTTGATAATCAGAACTTTCAATTCGTATGTCAATATCCTTCTCCGAACAACCAAATCCAATCCCCTCTTAAATTCTTCAGTATCAGGTTACCCACTTTTTTATTTATTTATATATACTCGATTAGGGCTTATTTATACATGACTCATGTCTAATAGAGTAACAAAAAACTTCATTAGAAATCAAGACTACAATATCACAACCTTCGCTATTTTCACTTTCAATATGTAAGAACATTTTTATAATCAGAACTTTTATATTCGTTTATCAATATAATAGGGAATTGCATTATAAATCAGAACTACAATATATCGGTATTAGGTGTAATTTTTCTAAATCATACATCCATGTGTTGTTCAGTTATGCATCAAAATTGATTTTTGTGTGTCTTTCTTATGGAATTTATTTAGTTTTCTTTTATCGAGTTGTAGCAGATTTGTATAACAGTTATAAATATAAAATCTGATGACCCAATTATAAGGTTGTGCCTTTGATTGTTAATCTAAAGTTATTAAGTATATTAGAAAGTTAGTATCCTTTAGGGAATAGAAGAAACCTTTTGATGCAGCACTACATTAAACTTAGATACATATATCAGAGAAGGTTTCGTCCATACATTTAGTGTTCATCCATTGGCAATGTAGATAGAATAATCATTTCTAGCTACTTTACTACTAAATGATTTACACAACATCAACACACCTATAAAGATTGTCCATAGGCCTCTTTTTTTTAGGCTAAAATCAACCCATATATCTTCATACTTCTTTTAGGCTAAAATCTGCCCATAGATAGTTCATTTACTTCCACATATATGTTACATCCTCTTTTTAGATCACTAAGACCTTTAGTGAGTTGTATACTTACACCTATAGTCAATTAGTTTGAAGGTATTACATAGAAGATCATGTCTTTACATAGCGAACACCTAAACCCAGCTTCTTGCTCACTTATTAAGATATTTATATAAACATTTTTTCTTGCCTTAGTGTTCTATTTAACAATGTTTGTTGATAGATTGTTTCTAGGACTTACATTTAATATATCTTCCTAATGGCGTAATGTGATCATTGTTAGTATTCTCTATTCTTATTAACTTACAATAATTATTTTACTTACTAAGGTTTTTATATTGCATGGTCTCTACATGATACAAGTGTAAATATGGTGTTATCAATACGCAGATTTTATGCAGTAATTACTAAAGGCATAACAATTATAGACAACCTGCTATTTTATAAGCAATTCTTTCAATAATTGTATTTTTATTAATGCAATGTCTCAAAGAGTACGTTACTCTTTTGATGAATATTGCTTCATACAATTCTATAATTGTGTTATTACATGATCACGACTAAAAATGATCATAGTATAACTACAATAGTGTCATATCTCCCTTACAAAAATGGCTTTGTCTAGACAAAATATTGTGATGTAAATGACTTCTAATCATAATAATACTTAAGCAAGTGATCTCCGCAGCAAAGCGCGGGTTGGAAATCTTGTGTAAAGACATTGTACAAACCCTTTATGCTTACTTAGTGGGTCACATGGCTTAAGTTACCACCACAGGCTCAACCCATATCAATCCCATCCCTCTCTCACACTCTCTGTATCGTGCACGACGGTCCTTCCTGAATCCACCTGCTACCATTTTTCTTGAACAGCAAATCAATCCACCGGCTACCATGGCGATCGGTTTTTCCGTCTTCTAAACCATGTATTAGAAGTGTACATTTCTCTTTCTTTTGATTTTCATCTCCTACGACTCAGATATGAGAGGGAGAGAGACTACGGCGGCTAGCAGAACCATCGCCGGTAACACAGACAAGTCTGTAGAAACGAGAAACGATCTTACTACTGCATGCTTTGATCAAAGTAACGAACACGAGATGTAAATAAGAGAATTCGTATTGAATCACTTGAGATTACAATGAAGACTCTCTGGTTTCTCTTCTAGAAACACACACAGAAAAGTGTAGAATGACTGAACTGGTTCAACTCGTTACTTGCACATTCTAACACACAGGCTATTTATAGTAAGTGACTAAACGCCCAACGTACCAACTGGTACGCCGGACCACATGGTCCGCCGGACCATGTGGTACGCCACTAACCAAATAGTCACTACAATTCATTCTAAGACTCGCTCACATAGATACAATACACGAGACACTCATAGCATAGGAATATGCTCTAACAAACTCCCCCTTAACGTGTAGTGTATCTATTTTCTAATTTAAACTCCAGTCTTCAATCTTCAACATTGCTGCGTCCGATCTTTGACTTGAAATCTTGTCAGAAATAGAGCTTTCATGGCTGGATCACACTTGAATCATCTTTGCACTTCAAGATCCACTTGTGAAAGATACTTCATACTCCCCCTCTCACCATGCTTGAGTCTTGACACACAAATCTGCAATTTCAGAAGACAGAAACGCGATTTCCTTTTCTTTTGAAAATTAATTTATTCTTGGCACAAAACTTCTCTTCGAGAATCCAAGATAGATTTTCAAATTTTGATTTCGTATCACATGTCGATCGGTCGAAAACAAATAAGAAACAAAATCTTTTTGGCTTTTTGAAACTTTACATCAAAACACACCGAAAATCTTTTTGAACTTTTCAGATATGAAACATAAATGCAATACTGAATCAGACACTATTTTTGTCTTTTGTGAGAAAGATCACAACTTGGGATCATATTGAACATAACATGCTGAACTACATTTCAATTTCAATTACTTTAGCACATAAGTCATGTTGATTACTGGTATAATTTGTCCATCTTAAACTCAGGCACAATCATACTCATAACATCTGGATATGTTATTGACTGATTTAGATTGCTTTGACCAGTGTAGCCCACACTATCAGACATACTCAGATATGATTTTGCTTTTATATCACACTTTGTGATTTCATTTGTGATTTAATCACATAATGATTGTATTCATGATTTAGTCAACTGTGTTCCATGCAAAAAAGAAATAAGAACGTTAAATCGTCTACCTTAAGGTCGATCTTTCGATACGCAGATAAGGCCTCGGATTTAACAAAATAAGAAAATAAAACAAGTTGAAATTGTATAACCCAACAACAATCAGGTCGGTACTCCCTTACACGCAGAGAAAGTCCGATGAGTTATACGAAACACCAAAGAAAATAAAGCAGAACGTCAAACGAACAACAATCAGGTCGATCTTTCGATACGCAAAGAAAGTCCGATCGTTTGACAAAATAAAGAAAATCAAACAAGTTTAAATCTTTGCAAAATGAACACATGTATACACAGTGACTTCTCATTTTCTTTTTCACATATCTTTTCTTGATATCATGAGACATGCATCAAGATGTTGTCCACTTGATCAAGCATTAGTATTTAATGTGTTTATCACATCTGTATACTTTCTGATTTACTGCCGAGCCTACCAAGCACATCGAGCAATGATCTTATGGCTTTTTTCATCTAATTTATCCACGAGTCAGACACGTAAGCCAATGTACCATCATTTCCCAATCATGTTGGATACAATTTCTCATTTTTCAATGTTTTTGTATTTTTCTATTTTTCAATGTTTTTGTATTTTCTGTTTTTCTCCCCCTTAAAATGAAAACTCTATTTTTGGATTTTCATTTTAATATAAACAAAACACAAAGACGCTATTTTTTTATTTTTCAATTTTCTCCCCCTAAACTACATACGGAATGTAAAACGAAAGAAAATTGACCTTTCGACATGGATACCTTTCAGGTTTAGCTTTCAGAAAAATTTCAGTTTTGAAATTTGATATCACATGTAATTTAAGTTAAATCAGCAGAATACTCTTCCATCAGCAACTTTTCAATCACCGATAGGTCTTCTAAAAGTACTTGCACACTGGTCAAACACATCAGTTTATAAATGACCCGAAGCGAATCGCTTCTGGTCGACCAGTATCTTGGTTTCCTTTTGAAACCACTTTAGGTTTCCAGTGTTGTTGTTTTGGTAAATCAGTATCTGATGAACCTGTCACAGTCGATTGTGACGAACAACCTACATATGGAACATTTTGAAAACATGGAATAAATCTTCCTTGAGTTTTGAAACATGTAGGTTGTGGGTATTCATCAAATACTCTGCCATTTTCATCAATGAATCTTTGTTTGGCAGCTTTACCAACAAATGGAACCTTTCCTTTCCTTGAACTAGAAACAGCAGAAACTGGACAATCTTGTGTCAGATGCCCTTTTTGTCGGCAATTGTAACACAAGCGATTGTGTACATTTCTTCGTTTTGGAACCTGCATTGCTTCACAAAAATATTCATCTCCAAAATGATCATAAAAATTATCATATACCTGTTGACGATGATCATGAACCCATTTAGATGTCGGGCTCTTTGGAGTAGAATTTGATCCTCCAGAAGAAAAATTTGCAGATTTATTCTTCTTGTTCCTCGGATCAGCAGTCTTCACAAATACTTCAGCAATTTTCTGAGCATCTACACAGTGTAGCGGGAATTCTTTGTCAGAAAATATTTGTTCCGAACCCTTGAGTTTGTAAAATCTCTCGGGTTGAACCTTCTCAGCGTTGAAGACATCTTTCTCCACTTGCTTTACATTGACTCTTTTCAGTTGTTGTTGTTTTGAACTACTACCGTGAGCAGCTGTTCTTTCAAAACCCAAACCAACACACTTTCCTGAACCCTTCTCTTCCATTCCATTAGACTTATGCCCATTCTTTGCCAACCTAGAAAATTCTACTTTAACTTTCTTGAGATCTTTTGGAGCATTGATAATTGTTTCATCAATGTCAGCTTTTGAAGACGAAGACCCAGACACAACCTTTTGAGCTTCAGAAGCTTCAGTACTTTTGCCTTTGTCTTCTTGCTTTTTGCCAATAGATTTAGAACCAACAAACCCAGAATAATCCCCGGTCTCAACCTTGTCTTTCAAATCATGAACTCCTTCTTTGAGACTTCCTGGTGGCGAGACTGTCTTGTTAAACATCTTCTCAAAATTTTCATCTTTGGCCAAGAAACTTGTAAAAGATTGTGAGTTAGTAACATTGTTCAAAAGATGTTTTGAATCAATGACTTCAATCTTTAATTCAGAAATTCGTTGATTAGCTTCAGCCAACTCTTTTTCTGTTGCAATGAGCTTCTTTGCCACTTTGTTAGTTTCATACTTTTGCAATCTCAACTCATCTAGAGCAGCCACCAATTCCTTCTCGAGTTTATCTTCATTTCTTTTCTGAATATCCAAATTTGCATTTTGCAACTTGTTTACTCTTGTCAGTTCTCGCTTCTCATCTAACAACTTCTCCATATCAAGCTGATATGCTTCAATTTTAACAACCGAATCATCAGAAGCCTTGGTAAGTAAATCAAGTTTAATCTTGGACTTTTCAAACAAATTATTAAAATCATTGGCAGCATCCTCAGCTTCTGCCTTCCATTTCGCAACTTCCTTGACTAAGTCAGCCTTTTCTTCAGACAATTTTGTAAATTTCTTTTCAAATTCCTGCTCAACACCTTGAAACTGCAACCCTTTTTCAATTAACTCTGTTTGAAAAACTGAAAACTTTTCTTTTTGAGATTCTAACTCTTGGATTATACCTTTCAACTTTTCTCTATCAGCAACCAAATCTTCTTTTTCCTTAACTAAACCTTGAATCATTTTATCTTTTTGAGAACAAAACTCACAGACAGATTCATAACCACTATTTCCATAACTACTAACATCTGAATCAGAATCTGTTATCTCTTCTTCGTCATCACTGTGAACAATCTGAGCAACAAAACAAGACTCATCGGGAAAATCAGCATCCCAATCATAACCTTCATTCGATGTTTGTTCTTTTGATGCAGAAGCAATAGCAGTTAAAGCAATTTGAGGTGTAGCAGTTTTATCAGCTGCCTGAACCACCTTTTCTTTTGCGGGACACTCACGAGCAAAATGACCATATTTGGAACATTTGAAGCATTTGATCTGTGACTTATTTAAACCAAGTTTGTCTCCTTGAAAAATAGATGTCGTTCCATGTTTCTTAATAAACCTTCTACCTCTTTCAGTTAGCATAGCAAACTGCCACTCCAAATCTAATTTGTTCAACTGATCTTCATCCATATGATCCAAATCCTCTCTATATAGACAAGAGTTACCAATTTGACTAAATATATCGCCAGAAGAAGATGATATGAATCCAGATAACAATGCAACTAAATCTTCAGCAGACTTCCCATTAATCGAACTAGCAGATGATCTATCAGGAGTAGTGAAACTGCACCTCCTTGATGAACTTTCATACTTTCTTGAACCATGATCAGCAACAAATGCTGTTTGAGGTGGATTTGATGTATCATAACTAGATGATTTAGACTTTGCATTGATACTTGCAGAATTTTGTCCATGATATAACTCAGGATTTTGTAATTGAGCATTGGATTTGTTTGAATTCATCATTTCCATTTCTCGAGCATGAAGCTTTCCAGTCAAATCATGAAATGATAATGTGGAATAATCTTTATCATGAGTAAGCAACAACACATAATTTTCCCATTTCTCTGGTAATGCTTCCATCAATTTCTCTTTCAATTCTTCCTCGGTCTTTTCAATCTTGACTACTTTCATCTCACTAATAAGATGTGAAAATCTTGAAACAAGAGCAGAAATATTTTCTTTGTCGTATTGTTGAAAATTTTCAAATTCTTTGTTCAACACTTTCCTTCGACTCTTCTTATACTGATCATTGCCTTCACATCGAGCAGATAAAGCATCCCATAATTGTTTAGCCTTCTTGCAAGTACTGAATTGATGTAACAACTCAGTAGGTAAAGCCATGGTGAGATAACCATAAACTTTTTGTTCAAGTTCATAACTTCTTCGTTCATCCTTATCAAAATCTTGAATCTCTTTATATTCCCCATTGTCAGTTGGACGCACATACAGCGTTCGAATCGGAATCCACAAATCAATATCATTTGTGCTGATGTATGCAGAGAAACGTTGCTTCCAATTTTGATAATCTTCCAATTTTAACAACTTGGGAACTTTCTGACTTGTTCCTATTTCATTATCAAAATTGAGCATAGCTTGTACCGTGCTTTGCATAGCCGCAAACGCTTGAAAATCGGACATTTTTCAACGTAAAATGATACTTCAAAACTTCGAACTCAAAAACGAAGGTCTTCCAAGCGGATTTTGGGGGTCAAAACTGCTCGGTACTGGCCATAGGCTGGTACACGTCCTAGATCTCGGAAAGACGAACGTTTTGGCTGGTATTGGGTTCCGTAACTCCAAACGGTTTGCAAGTTACGTCAGTTTTAGTGAAAGTCACTTTTCTGTCAGCGGACCAAAAAAAAGTCAGCGGATCAGAATTGAACTAGCGGACCAGATGCCGGATCAGATGAACTAGCGGACCAGAAATCTTCAGCGGATCAGATTCTGATACGGCGGACCAAATTTTGGTACGGCGGACCAAATGATACGCTGTAACTGCCGCGGACCAGGTTGATGAAGATTGCCTGCGCGGATCAACCGGCGGACCAGCTGATCTATCAGCGGACCAGACGCAGAAAACGCAAAAATCGACTGTTTTTCACAAATTTTGACAATTGAAGCTGAAAACTGGATCAATATGATGCGAAAATACTCCAGGAGCATACAGAAATCATTTTTATCCTTGGAATCACTCAGAATGGGAAAAAATTGAAGAAAAACTTACCAAACCCAAGCTTTCTCTCTCTAAAACTCCGAAAATTGATCAAAAACACAGCAGTAGAGCAACCAAATGCTCTGATACCACTTGTAGAAACGAGAAACGATCTTACTACTGCATGCTTTGATCAAAGTAACGAACACGAGATGTAAATAAGAGAATTCGTATTGAATCACTTGAGATTACAATGAAGACTCTCTGGTTTCTCTCTCTAGAAACACACACAGAAAAGTGTAGAATGACTGAACTGGTTCAACTCGTTACTTGCACATTCTAACACACAGGCTATTTATAGTAAGTGACTAAACGCCCAACGTACCAACTGGTACGCCGGACCACATGGTCCGCCGGACCATGTGGTACGCCACTAACCAAATAGTCACTACAATTCATTCTAAGACTCGCTCACATAGATACAATACACGAGACACTCATAGCATAGGAATATGCTCTAACAAAGTCAAGGTCCGTTATCTTCGCTGTTTTGGATTAAAGAACTATTGCTCCATTCCACCGTACGGCATCACTGCCGCTATCAAACCGACTGTACCAGGTTTGTTTGTTCTTAATTTTTGCTTTCCCATTTGTTAGTTTGAAGAAAATCGATGGTTAAGAACCATTAATGTTGTTTCAGCACTTGATTTTGTGGATTAACTGATCTTTTTTGTTCCTCCTTATCACCGAATCACAACCCTAACCCCAAATTCAAGGATGGATGTTTCCTCAATGGAGACTTCATCAGCCTCTCTCCATTTCGTCAGTTAGGGTTGCAGGTATCTGGGTTTTTGCATTTATGTTGATTTCCTTAATATTATCTGCTGGTTGAAATTAGGTTAGTTACTTTGAGTTTGTTCAATTTTTTTTCTTTTAAACGCCCTGAATGCGATTTAGTTGGCAAGGAACACTTCAACTCAAAGTTTTCTTTTTGATTGATTATGCTATTTTGAATAGCCTATTTGATGGGGTTTCCTTTGTGATGAAAATTTGTAACAGGCTTTTGGTTGCTCCAAAGTTCAAGTTCTGGTTTCATTCTTACCTCTATGGTTTATGTGCAGATGCTTCAATTGTGTAGAGACGGTCATGATGATGAAACAAACCTTAGATGTTAATGTTTATCAACAAGGCTCACTTATCATCATATCTTAGACATTCTATCATTTTTTATTCACATTGTAGAAATATAAGTATCTTTAAAATTGTTTTATAACAGGCAAACCATAGTGGACACCAAGAGAGGCTTCCCCAAGCCAGTTACACCTATTAATGTAAGAGTTATAAGGTGTATTTGATGTGGGTGAGAGGATACATACATGGTTTTTAAGGTATTTATGTTTGCATATTGTAAAAAGTAACATTTGGATAAAATTTTCTTTTAAATTTAAGTCATTGAGGTGTATGTGCAGGTGGCCATATAGTTGGACGGGTCTAATACCATGTGGCAAAAGTTGTAAAAAAAGATTTTGGGATTGTTTATTGTCTCTTTTGGAAGGAATGTAATCTTCTTAGAACATTCGATGGAATTTCTTTTGTTATTTTTTACTACAGGGGTAGGTGGATACCATAGAGGTAAACCTTTGCGCAACAACGGTGATAGAGGTGGTAGGGAATGAGACTGTTCTTGCCTTAATCCAGGGTAATGTTTTATATTTTGATCGTTGATGTTCTGTATGTTTTGCAAATACTAATTCGTTGAGATGCTTGCAATAACAAGCAGATAGGTTTCATGGGGAAAGTTTAGAGTAGGCTTAAGTTTAGTTTTAAGATACGATGCTATGCATTCATGTTCTATAAAGTCGTCGCGGTCGTTATCTACATGTGGATCTATTTCTAGATCATTGACCTGCATGCTGTGTGCTTCTTTTAAGAATTGCCAGCTGTTGTTGCTTATATTTCTTATTCACTCTTTGGGCTGCAAGTTGTGCTTCTTATTGTTTCATGACGTGGTGTGTGATCTTATTTATGTTTTCTATTGTTTCAGGACTTTCGAGGTGGCTTTTAGGGGCATATCTTTGTTGGTAATATCTTTATTTCCCAGGTTTTTATAGATTTTCTTCCAAATCATGCCCGTTGTCTTTTGCCATTTTCAACTTCACAGATTTGCTACAATGGTTGTAAGTTTTATTTGTTCTTAGCTAATTGGGTTGGATGTTGGGAAAAGGTTTGTTTAAGTGTTCTTTTTGGCAGAATATATATTACATATATCTCACTAACTGGTTTCCAAATAGCAGATGAATGGAAATCGTATATGTTAAGATCATAAGCAACAAATATAGAACATGGTTCAAGAATGAAATCTATAAGCATGAATTTTATCTCACTAACGAATTGTATCTCACTAACATGTTTGCATGACAATATACTACATGTGCTTTTCTGTTGTGTATTTGTCTGAAGATGTAAAGGCTGAGAATGAAGGGGATGATGTGTTTCTAAGTGAATATGAATATGATGTAAATTGGCACAACTTCAAGCGAACTGCAGAGATTGATAAAGATGAAGATGTGAGTACTTTATAATTTTGAACAAGGCATGTGATATATGATTGATTTGAACATATCATAAGACTTGACCACTTTTTGGTCTGTTAGGGTGAGATAGCTGAGCATGATGAAGAATGGAGTTGTTATGAGTATTTGGACTCTGAGTCATCTGATGACGTGGAATGTGAAGAGGAGGATATGTATAACTCAGTACCTGGATCAACCACAACTCATGAAGTGACTATTGTAAGGATACTTAAAGTTTCATTCTTATTTTTAGCATCTTTTTGGCTAAAACTGAACTTGAACTGCTTTGTTATTATGCAGAATTCAATAAAGGGCCATACTTTTGGACTTCGGAAAATAGGTACAAAGAGAATCCCGGAGCACATGAGATCCCGCAGGCGGACTGAACTTGAAAAGACAAAAGCAACACTTCTGCTGGCAACATTGACTAAATCTTTGCCATGTAGAAATAGGTATGTGATATTTGTGTTGTTCATAGGAAACCAACATTAAGAACTTCAATTAAAATTTACTATTTTATTAAACCAAATGTTTCTTATTACTTCTATCTTTCATTGTTTATTACCCATTTTCAATTTCTAATCTGACCTACCAAATGCATGCGATTTCACCTTAAGGAATTAGGACTGACATGTTTTTCTTTGCATAGAAATGGAAGAAATAACAGCATTTATTAGGGAGCTATATAATTGACAAAGAATGATGTTGATTGGGGTGCCACTTGCATGAATATTTAAGGTCAGTTTTGGTGATTATATTTCAAAAAAGTTTGTATTCGTATATATTGTAGAAAAAAGGGAATGAGGATTTGGTGATTATATTTCAAAAAAGTTTGTATTCTTATATATTGTAGAAAAAAGAGAATGAGGATGCTAGAGGATCGATTGAATACAAATTTGCAATTTAGTTATGTAAATGATGTTATAGATTACGTATGTTTAAGTTTATTAGTTGTTATTTTACTAATAGGCAATCGCTGGCAATGCAAGATAATAGGCACTCCCAAGGCAACGCTACACCCATAAGTCGAGACCAACACGTAATTCAAAAAAGCACCTCGCGCGCAACGCGCGCTCATAGGCACCTTGTATTAAAAACATGAAAAAGTAAATTAAAAAACTAGAAAAAAGTTTTTAAAAATATATATTTATAAAGTAAAATAAATAATAAAATTTTTAAAAAAGTAAAAAAAAAGTTATTAAAACGTAAAAAATGATGAGTTGATAAAAAGTTTTAAAAAATTGTTAAAAAAATAAAAATGAAAACGTTTAAAAAAGTTAAGAAAAATTAAAAAAACAATAAAAAATAAGTTTAAAAAATTATTAAAAACGTAATAAAAAAACATAAAAGAAAGTATTTAAAAACTATTTAAAACAATTAATCTTTACTAATCTAGATATTAATAGTTAAAGTACTTTAATAATTAATAATATTTTAAAAGAGTTTTGTCTTTTAGGTATATAGGTTAAAAACTTTATTGCCATTTTCGATTAAAATAAATAAAATATGTTATATTCCAAATGTGTGGCTAGGAAGTGTTCTCATGGTTCTCACAATAATAAAAAGTTCTCAAATGATCCTAATCCTATATATATATATATATATATATATATATATATATATATATATGGTTAGGTTCAAATGAGAACTTTTGAGAATCACATCTCAACCACTACTAATTTTAGGTGTGGATCACTATAATTCATGAAGGGGGGGGGGGGGGGGGGGGGGTTCCATATATTTAAATTAGTGACTTATAATGGTTCTCAAAAGTTTTCAAAACCAATTGGTGCTCAAATGGTCTTCTCCCTATGTTAGAGCATATTCCTATGCTACATTGTGTCTCGTATATTGTATCTAGATTAGAGCGTCTTTGTGAGTCGGAGAGTCAACATACCATGGTGGCTGTACCATATGGTCCGCCGTACCATTGGTACGCCCGTACCAAGTAGTACGCCAGTTGGTACGCTGGCCAGAATGTTGGTACTATAAATAGTTCGTGTTAGAGATAGCTTAGTTACTGGTCTGTGAGTTGAGTCATTGTGATCGGATCATGCAGTAGTAAGATCCTCCCAGGTACTTACAAGTGGTATCAGAGCAATCAGGTTGCTCTACTGCTGTGATTTGGCCATTTTTGAAATCCTAGTGAGAGGAAGTTGGGTTTTTGGTCATTTTTCATCAAATATTCTTAATTCTGAGTGATTCTGAGGTCAAATATGATTTCTAAAGCTTCCTAAAGTGTTTTCGCACCCCACAGTTGCAATTTCCAGTTCAAAAAGTTAAAAATTACAAAAATCAGCCGATTTGTGCTTGGTACACCGTTGGTACGTTCGATGAATGCGATGGTACGCCAGATGATCCAATGGTACGCAAGGCAATCTTCATAGTTTTGTTGGTACGCTGAGTGGTGGTACAGAAGGCAATCTTCTTAGTTGGTACGCGACGGTTATTCACTGGTACGCAGGCACTTACGTCGTACCAATTTGGTACGCATCTTGATCTGGAACGCTGATTTTTCAGGTCTGTTTGTTGGTACGTTGTACGTTAGGTACGCTGGTGGTTTGTTGAATATCACTCGTATGGAAGTCGATAATCTGGTGCGCTGAGTTGGTTATTGGTACGCTGAGACAAATTTCATCACAATTTAAGATGAGTGATTTTCAAGTGTTTTCAGCTATTCAAACATCGATGCAAATAATGATGAATTATAATAACGAGATAGGAACAACTCAAAAGGTTCCTAAGTTGTTACGATTGGAGGATTATCACAATTGGGAGAAACGATTTGAATCCTACATCTTTTCTTAAGCTGTTGGTTGTTGGTTTCCGATTGAAAAGGTATATGAGTATCCGATGATAAGTCCTAGAAAGCCAAAGATGATAAGTGATTTTGATTCTGATGAAAGGAAATTGTTTGCAAGAGAAAAGAAAACATATAGTTATCTTATAATGGCATTACACAAGGATTTGATGCATCAGTTTAAGAATTATACAACTTCAAAGGAATTATGGACTGCTACTGCAGAAACATGTGAGGGTAATGAGCCATATAAGAAGACTCGAAAGAAAGTTTTGAAGAAGGAATTTGATAACTTTGGACATTGTGAAAATGAGAAGGTGTCAGACTTAATCATAAGATTTTCACATTTAATAAACGAACTTGAAGTTGTGCAAGTTACAAAGGAATGATGAGTTAAAAGAGAAGTTTCTAGAAGCCTTACCTGATAAATGGGAGAATTATGTTATGATGTTGACGAATGATCCAAGCTACTCAGGTTGGACATTCAATCAATTGACAAGCAAGTTACAGGCTCGAGAAATAGAAATGATTGTGAAAAAGTCAGCAAGTCTTTCTGTTTAAAATCCTGAGTTATATTTTGGAGAAAATGGTGCTACTGTGAATGCTAAAGCAAAGTCACATCCTATTTCAAGCTTTAATCTAGCTCCAACAGCTCTTCTTGCTGGAAATTCTGAAAATTCTGGTTATTCACCAGGGTGCAGTTTTACTATTCCTGATAAATCAACAAACAATTCTATTACTGTTCAAACAGCAGAAGATTTAGCTGCACTGTTCTCTACTTTCATATCATCTTCTTCTGGGTCAATTTTTAGCCAAATTGGTAAATCTGGTTTGTTTTGTCGACGACTTAACTCAGATGGATGATGATCAGTTGCATAAGTTAGAACTGGATTGGTAGTTTGCTATGCTAGTTGAAAGAGGAAGGAGATTATGAAGAAACATGGAAAGAAATCTATTATTCAAGGAGAAAAACTTGGTTTGGATAAGTCGAAGCTTAAATGTTACAAATGTTCCAAGCTAGGACATTTTGCTCGTGAGTGCAACCAATCATCATCTGCACCGAGTACTTCGGATAAGCATGATCACAATAAAGAAGTTAAAGCTATGATATCTCAAGCTAACGAAGGTTATAATTGGTCTAAAGATTTTTCTGATGAATCTGCTTTTATAACCACTGTGCAAGTTCAATCCAGTGATTCTGATTCTGAAATTAGTGGCTATGAGTCAACG
>JBCNJP010000020.1:571211-594211 GCA_039602395.1 Deinandra increscens subsp. villosa | reverse complement strand
TTTGCTGTGATACATGTATCTAATGTACAGATTAACAAGTTGTACCATTAAATTATATCACTTCAACACTAGTTTCAGTTGAAACCTAGATATGTTTAGGAGTTAGACCTAGGTATGATTTCAACACCAAAATTAAACCCAATGAATATTCACAATAGTTGTACATTCAATTTATCAATATCATTCATATCCAAAATAGTTGTACATGCAATTTATCAATATCATTCAGATTTCTGTCATGAATAGTTGTATACTAACCTCTTAAGATGAAATCTGAATGAGATTTCGCAGAGGCGGAGGGCAGACGACGATAATCCTTCACTCTGGTGGAAGACAGCCGAGCAGGGACGACGCTACGGCGGTCTAATTGTTATATCGGAAATCGATCGCAAGTAACAGGTTGAGGGGGGTGACGAACTAGGGTTTAGCAGTGAGAGAGAGATAGTCACAATTTTTTGGGGGAAATTGTGAAGAACTTTGTGTTTTTACGGGTTTTGTATTTTTACAATTATGCCCCTCCGACTTTTTTCAATTAAAAAGTGTTAGTTTTTTGGTTTTTTAACATCTTCAGTCTGTGACATCCGAGAATTTCAAGGTTAACTTCCGTTAGACAACCTCCGTTAGTTATGTTATGAGTGTTAACTTAGTAACTAATGCTTAACTAGACCGAATACGTCCACGACCTTTGGTTGATCACCGAACCCGACCACTATGTGTTATGTGTTTATGTGTTTATTGTCATTATGTGCAATGTGATTTAAACGCATGATTTAGTATTATTAATAGCATGACAAATTCATGAATCGTACTTATCTTGCTTAAAATGTAAATTGGCCCCTTTTTGGTTGCCAGCGAAACTACTGAGCGAAACTGTAGATTCGCTCGGTAGCTAAACTTTCGATTTACACGTGATTCAGAGTCAGTTTCGCTTGGCCAGCGAAACTGCCAGCGAAACTAGCTCCTGACCTATATATATAACCCAAAACCCTAATCTTCTCATTTTTACTTACATCATTTCTCAAAAACACACACACACTCTCCTGAATTCTGGTCAGCCGAGAAACACCACGAGCCGCCGTGATCTCAGCCTCGAGACATCACCCATTCGGATCCTAGATCAAACCGTGAGTCTCCAAAACCATTTTTATGCCTTTTCTATGTGTTTTCTTAAAAAGCATGCTTAAACCCTCATAGAATGGTCTGATCTTCTGATATGATGCTTAGGAATGCTAGATCTATCATAAAGTCTGTAACTTTACGTGTGAAATCAAGCCATAATGAAGATTCATGCTAGTTAGGTTAACTTTGTGCTAAAAATGAGCTTTGAGGTGTTTTTGGTGATTTGATGATGAAAACTCATGTTTAAGGTGTTAAAATTGCCTCTGTGATGTTGGTAAATGTTTATGCATGCTAGATATTGAATTACATGATGTATGGAAGCTGTTAGATTGATTTTTGGTCTTAAAAACGAGTTTTTTCGCGACTAGCGAAACTGTGTGTTCTCTGGGCGAAACTATGTAGCGAAACTGTTTAGAAATTCATCCAGCGATACTATACAGCGAAACTATAGTGTCGCCGGTGAAAACTAAGTGTTATGCTCGAACGAAACTACCGAGCGAAACAATACCTTTTCCCTGAACGAAAGTTCAAACCAGTTTCGAGCGAATCTATGCTAGCGAAACTGTGTCAACAGTTTCGAGCGAAACTAGCTAGCGAAACTGTGTCATCGGGTATTCCCTAGCGAAAGTGCTGCCCGTGCACATAGCGAAACTGTGTAGCGACATTGTGTAGCGAAACTGTGACCTGACCCAAAACCCAAACTTGTGCAACTTATTTGAATGTTATGCCATGACTTACATGATGATGCAATAATGAAACATGCTTTGATTTCTGAGTTATGTGAACCCTCGTTTATGATCAACCATCGGTGTCGTGTGTCGGTATGTCGTGTCATAGTTCCAACGTGCTATGTTATGGGCCATAGTGACGTAAGTTAAAGATTAGACACAAAACTAATACTTAAGACCTGAACGTGTTCTTAGGTCTTCGTTAAGCAAACAATACTTGGATTATTTAGCAAGTGTAGCAGTGCAACCAAAGGTGAGTGTCACTAACCCGTTTACTGTGAGCCCGTTTGGGACACACTGAATAACTTAACGGAAAACAATGCTGACAACCTTATGAGTGCTATGCACCTCTTTCATGAACTTGAAACCTTATGAGTGCCACGCACCTCTTTGATAAACTTGAAGTGTTTTATGGGAAACACTTGTGGAACTTAAACAAACTATTTCTGAAACGAAACTGAAAACATTTTGAGATTCATGAGAATCCGGTAAACCGTTTTAATATGGCTAGTGTAGGTTAAAGTCTAAACCACATGATATCACATGATCTCTAAGGATTGCCTTTTAACTGAAAAAGTCCTCAACTTAATTGTGCCATTAATTGTAAAGCGAGGGGATGTTGGGTAGATCTACTGGAGTTTGACAAACTCCGCCTCGTGACACTGGAGGTGCACGGAGGTACAATATCAGCCTATCTGACCGTGATCCCGAGAGGACACGGGGGAGGCAAAGCCGCGATGACGTATGTCCGCAAAACAAAATAGATGATGGCGATGCCACTACAATACTTATTAGTCAGCTTTGGTACAAACTTCCTTAGTGCATGGAACAACGGATTAGCTACCCGCGATATCGGTTGAGCACTTTAATTTTACAAAACTAGTACATACCCGATAACGCATGTTACGGACATTACTTTTACTAAATCACGCTACTATGAATTTGGACTGATGTATATCACTGAGCATTGCTTTTCACAAATAAATATTACATAAGTATACGTGGACACGATTATGATTATGAGACCGGGCCACTGCGTGACAAGCCCACTGTGAACTCACCAACCGTTAGGTTGACACTTGCGTGGTTTAAACTTTTGCAGATCGCTGAGGAGTATCCGGAGCGGGTTGGCATGGCACATGAAGACATTTTACTTTTGTTTAAATCATATTGGGAATTTAAAACAATGACTTTGTAAAGCACGTGGTTAGTGCTAAGACAATATTTTCCGCTGCGTATTGTGAGACTTTATTTATGACATATTTTTGGACTAACTCTGATTCGTTTAGTATTTGTAACTAATGGTTGTGGTCCTGGTTTGCTCGCACCCCTTAACGGTATAAACTCCGTTAGTGGTTATTTGGGGGTGTGACACAGTCCCTCCACTTACAAATTAGTCTTAAATCTCTTTGTTTTTTTGGTTTTTTGTAAAATCTTGGTTTTTTATAGAACCCAACCCTATAAACATATTGATTCATATTTATCCGTCATTAAAATATCTTACCCCGTTAGTATGTGCTGATGTGGTATATGATGAGGGACTGTTTCTGTAATTTTTTAAAATAGAGAGTGTTTTTTTAAATGAGTTTTTTCTAACCCACCTTCAACCATCATCACCATGGCTTCAACCACTGTCACACTCCACCTAACTAGGGGCCTAATGTGACCGATTGATAACAAACTTAAACAGCGAAAACTTTATTTATTCTCAATATGTTGATAGGTACTTTTTACAACCTAAAATAAAGTTACGATCTAAATCATCTTATAAATATAAAACAACTTAGAACAATATATTATCTTCTTAAGACCACTCGCTCTATGTTCCTTAGAGCTTCTTCGCTCTATGTTCCTTAGAGCTTCTTCATGCACTTTTCTTCACTTAAACACCTGAGACAATGCTTAAAAACGTACGTCAGCATAAAGCCGGTGAGTTTATGATACATATATTTTTATCAGAACAACATTTAGTACATAAATTTTGAACAAGTATTCTTTTCATGCCTATAATATTTCCATTCTACCCAGCTACACATTTTAGCCTTGGGTTTGACCATACATATATACCCTATTCATAGTTTTAGACCAGCAGCCACTATGCCACTATGATCTCAGGCCACCACAAAGAATATAACTTGTACCGTTTATACGCATATGTATATCATGAATGCTTCATAAATACTAGGCATTTAATATAAGCTTCAAAACATATATATTCAATTTTATATGTATCAGTTTGATAAATGTTTATGAAACATGCATATATCTCAGCCCAAAACAATTCAAAAAGGGCATAATCATAAAACTCACATTTGCTAAGCGTCTTGTAATTAAGCTTCACGAGTATACAAGATATAGCCTTCTTTCAAGTCAACCTATACTAAAATAAACATATATATATACTTTAGTGCCTATGACCTCTTATAACACCTCCAAGTTCCATACTAACTTTAGGCCTAAATATGTGTTCGACTGTCTTCATATTCTTATTATACCTTTTGTGTATTAAACCAATAGAATGTATAAATCCTATGCTTTTTAGACATCTTATCAATACTATATGGATTAAATCAAGATGTCATACGAATGGTGTGAATAAAATATAAGGTGTTTCCATACACCTTGCTTTCTAATCTTGATATTCTATATGACATGATTATTGGATATCTTTATAACACCTAAAAATTTAAGTTTTCAAAGAAAGCTACAAGAATGCTTCTATTCCAAAAATTTAGAAAAATGTACTCATAATATGTTAACTCCATAGCTTTTCCGTCATGACCCTTAAGTCCTTTTAAAAGAAAAACTCTTGTATCTTATACATAAGCTAACAACCATTCTTTTATTGAGCATGTGACTCCCAATTCAAGTTATTATTTATATTTTCTAAAAGAAATGTTCCAAAAGAGGGGTATTTGGTTGAAGCTATTTTGACTACCAAAATAAAAGAATCCATGACTATATCAGCATAATCATAAATCCCATTCCAACCCCATATATATATATATATATATATATATATATATATATATATATATATATATAGAGGGTGGGGTTCATTGTAGACACCCCCATAAGTGTAGACAGGTAGACACCCTATTTCACATGTGAAATTACTTTATTTCACATGTGTTTTCACATGTGAAATTTTCTGAACAATGAGAAAAAGGAAAAAAAAGAAAAAAGAAATTAATCATAACCATTAGATCAAGAGATCTAATGGTGGAAAGAGGTGTCTATCTGTCTACACTTATGGAGGTGTCTACAATAAACTTTTCACTATATATATATATATATATATATATATATATATATATATACCAGTAAGTTTAATTAATAATATTATAGTTCACATAGATATTTCTTCCCAGCTTGTTTGTTTCCAGCATCATGCTCTGTTTTTACTCAATGGATATAACTATACTTCTTAAACTGAGGTTTCACATGCTACCTGAATTAAAGACACATACTTACATAAAATCAAAGTCTTGAGTAGTTTACCTTTGCTTTACTATGATTTAACCAGGTTGATTGACTTGGTTTAGCAAGACTTTTCCTCAACCCCACTTTCTGGTTATATATAACCTAAAAAAAATCAAATGAACTCCTCTTAACTTCCAAACTCTTATATCATAAGAGAACCAATAAATAACTAGTTTGGGTTGGATTTTACCTACCAATTTGATAAATCCTTCTTATGTTCGAGTTATGAACAAATGAACTCAAAAGCCTCAAAATTCCTTTGCTTGTTTTTTCTTTGCTCCTTCTTACCTCTTGATTGAATGTAAATTGTTTTTGTGAGGAACTATGGAATATAGAATCCCCATTTATACAGAGGAAACTTAGTGCAAGGGGTTAAGTAGATTTGAGGAATGGCAAATTGGCCTTGGAGGATGGCTACTTTAGCCATGAGAGGTGGCAATATAGCTTAGAGCAGTGGCTATGGAGTAGAATTAGGTTAACGCGTGGAAGAGAAAAATAGTACGAACGTGGTTAGCAAGAATAGGAATATCTGTACTTTTATTTTTCTATCTTTCACCATTTGACAAAACTGGTCCCTCATCATTATATCTTTAATTTTCTTTCAACCCTTTATATCTTTGGGTATTATAACCTCTGCCACAACCTTCAAAAGTCATCACCATTGCCTCAAGCTTCAACCACCACCACATCCACGTAGGGCTGTAAACGAGCCAAGTCGAGCCGAGGCAGCTTGAGCTCGAGCTCGGGCTCGAAACTAAACGAGTCAGCTCGGCTCTGCGCGATTTTTTTCCACGAGCTCAAAAATTGTACTCGAGCCAGCTCGTAGCTCGCCAAGCAAGCTCATTTTTTTTAAAAAATATACAGATTGATATAAAAATGACCATAAGTAAGTAAATAACCTTTAAAACACACATGTAATGCAAATTTTAAACACGACATATAAAACAACTTCCATACATAACCCAGTTCAAAATGTAAAACAAGTAACTAGTTCTAATAGTAATAAGTGCTAGTTCACTACTAAACCATCACTTCATTAGAAATCTATTCGAAGGTGGAATAGATTAAAGATGAAGTTGCAAAATCGAAGCAGAAATTACATGGATCACCGGTGAGTTGACAGCAGCCAACCGCCGCCGGCTAGTGGTAAACGCGAAAGTTGCGAGGCTAGGGTTTGGATTTTGTAACAGCCGCTAGGGTTTAGTTTGAGTGATGAGAAATTGTGAATGAGATTATAATTTCGTAATATATATTTGAGTAGATTTCGTTTTTGGTCCTCCACGTTGTTCCTTTTATCTCTTTTAGGCAAAAGTTTTCAAAAATTTGATTTTGGTGTCTCACATTTAATTTTTGTATCGATTTTGGTCCAAAATCTAAAATCCCTTTACAAGAACCGTCAGTTAACCCCACCTGAAGGGTATTTTAGCCATTTACCTAAACAATTTGGATTCAAACCCTTACTCACATTTTACTGTAGTCGGATTTTACCAATCAGTATTTGACAGCTTTTTATTTTGTCCAATCGCTCCATTCCAGCCGTTCTTTACTTTACACGCGTTTAGATACTGCCTTTAAAGTACTTTGCTGTTCTTTCTCTCTCACAATTCATACAGTCTCTTCGACCACAACCAACCCACTGACCACCATGCAGGCAAACACTACCGCCGCATCACCGTCCAGCTGACCATGACGCTCACAACACCATCACAATCGACCCATTATCTTCTCCCCCTCTGTTAGAATTCCTAATCAAAACACACAACCTATCTAGGGTTTTGATATGTTCAGATCCACTCATCAGGCTCGATTGCAGGAGTAGATGAAAGCCTTTTTTCTTCCATCATCTCTGGTTTTACAATTTCCCACTCTTCGCAACCTCACTTCTTCTACCTTCAGCGCCGACTACGGAGACCACGTCTCAACCACCGCTGGAACCCACAAGCTATCGTCGCCGCCTAAAGAGTCCGATTCAATCAGTAATTTACGGATGTTAAAATACGTGAGCCTTTGGTGGCGATGGATGGCTGCGTTGATGTGTGGTGGTTCTGTGTAGGTTTTAAGCCGATGGAGGTGCTATTGGCTTTCTTCTTCACTTCGTGTGTGCTTTGCTTTGTCGATTGCTATCATTTTCTTAATTTTCTTTACTTGGGTTTATTGCAGCTGAAGATTTGGTTAATTTCATCTTCTACTTAAATAATAGTTAATGGGGAAAAATGGATAAATATATAATATTTATATATAAATACGTAATTACAATCCTCGTTATACTAACCAAACCTTCAAGAATGTTAGAAATATAATTAGGAAAGTTTTAGGACATGAAATAATAACTACATCAAAAGATAAAGGGTTAATATGCATTAAATAGAAGTTGGAGGGGACTAAAAGTGTAAATTATGTAAAATATATAAACGTATGTATATGTATATTATCATACATATCTCGAGCCTTAGAACCCTTAGAAATATACCCTTAAGTGTTTTATAGCATAAAATAACAATCGGTAGAAGTTCAGGGGTTAAAACTATAAATATAAAGTCCAGGGACCAATATTGTCATTCTGCCAAAGTGGCTCGCGGTACGCGAGGCTCTGGTTTCAAACCTTTGCGATACGCGACCTGCGTACAGCGATAGCAGGTCCAAATACGGGCCATAATGGCCTTTCTTGCTCTCCAATCTCAACGAATTCGTGTCAAATTCTTCGAATTGTCACCCCCTAACGTGTAAGAACATGACGACGACCAGATTACCTATAAATAGAACCACTAACAGCTCCACATCACTCACCAATTCACCAAAACATTTCCTAAAAACCCTAAAATCGTTCTTGAGCTTCATCAGCCGAATTCGAGCAAATGACGAGGACCCAGAAGCTGAATTTTTAGCAGTCAAGCTCTAATATGTATGATTTAAAACAACCTCTTTCAGTTTTGGCTAATTCGATCTCTAAGTATGATTTCTAAAAATGTGTTAAAATTAGGGTTCTTGAGCTTGTTTTGATAAAATTGGGTAATCGGGACGGAATTATGGTCTGAATTTTTGTAGGTAATCCTAAAATAATGTGTTTTAAGAAAGCCCTAAGTTTATTTCACAATTGGAAAAGGTTTGGTAATAGTTTTGTTAACGGGTCAAAATTAGGGTTTTCGTAACGTTGTTCTCCCAAATTGAGTACACGATGTTGAACTAAGCTTTGATATTTTAAAGGATATTATAAAATTTTATAATAGATAATACCCTAAGTTGGTTTGAAATAAAAATAAGTTTTGATAATAAAACGAGAAATACGTGAAATTAGGGTTTGTAAATATAGTTAATTAATATAAAATAATCTGGAGGGTATGGGGAGTTGATTTTTGGTCTTAGAATATGTTTATATATATAATAAGTATATTTGAGTTTAAAATTGATAAATAATAAAGTATTAAAGATACTGAGTTAATCGGATATTTAGAAGTTCGTGCGGACCGGAAGGGTAGGCGCCTGTACACTGGGGTTTCTGGCAAAGTGGGGATATTTAGAAGTTCGTGGTATACATACAATATTTGTGAAAATATATTCAAGATAATTGTGACTTGATATATACGTGTTACATGGTGAAATTGTTACTGAATTGCTTATATGTGTTATGCATTAATTATGCTGATTATAATGTGATGTGTATATACTTGCTTTGAAATTAGGTAGCCAAGTGACAAGAGAATTGTTAGTAAAATTTTAGTGAATATGTATGATTATATGAGATTAGGTGATGCATTTTCTTATATTAATATGTGGTGGATACGCCGCTGGTACATCCTATATACATACATACTAGTATAAGTTACCCGGTATATTGGAAGTGTTGAGGATACGTCGCTGGTACATCCTGTATACATACACTAACGATAAATTAGGGGATGTCCATTTGTTGCAGTATATGAATGCCTTATCACTATTTAACTAGGGGTAGGTAGTGTACATGATCGGTAACTAAGTCAGTAAGATGAGAAAATGACCCAATAGAGTTAAACACGAGTTGCTATTATGAATTATTAGAGTTAGAGCATGTGTTGCTACCGAAGACGAAGGGTCGCTGCTTCCCCATAGTGGTGGCTTAGGGAACCGTGTATGGACGGAGCGGCAGTCGGACATCGCAAAAGCTATCTTACGACAAGGTAGGATGACGATTGCAGTGGTCGGCGAACCTTTCGAAGGAGATGAAGAATGAAGAGACGCTACTTCCCCATAGTGGTGGCTTAGGGAACCATGTACGGACGGAGCTGCATTGGGTCGTTGTAATAACTATCCTTCGAGATGGGACAAAGTGTGCAGTGGTGGGCGGACTCTTCATGGAGAACCAAAATTGTTGGTTAAATATAGTGAACTAAAAGTTAAGCCTAGGGTCACGGTTAAGATAATAGGATATATTATCATAGTGAATACGTGTTAGGATTTATATGTGATTTATAAATGTGTTGTGAAAACTAGCTAAACACTTTAATGGTTTTAAACTAAACAATAGAACTCACCAGCGTATGCTGACTTTTTAAAAGTATGTATGCTAGCTTATGCAGAGACGTTTAGAAGTAAAAGCACGGATCTTGTGAGTACGGGATAATCGGGAAGGCTATCAAGGAAGAATTTCTGGCAAGCTGGCTTAGTTATAGATTTCTTTACTATAGTTAGTTGTAGTTATGTACAATATATCTCTTACTGTAGCACTTGGCTTATATAAATAAAAGTTTTAAATTTTTCGCTGCTTAATATCTCTGTTGATACCTTGTGTTCATGAGTAAATCCGACACGTGACCCCTCCTGGTGCCAAGTCTGGGAGTGGGCGCCACAACCTTCCACGGAGGTGTATCACATGGTGGAACTCATATGCTGAAGCACTAGGAACCGACGTCGCTTATGCTATGTCATGGAATGACACGAAGCAGATCATGTGGAATGAGTACTGTCCTCGAGAAGAACTTTAGAGGTTGGCAGTTGAATTTTGGAACCTGTAGATGAATGGTTCGGACATAACAGGATATACCAAAGGTTTTCATGAACTTGAATACTTGTGCACTACCATGGTTACCCCACCTTATAAGAAGATTGAGCGTTATATCCGGGGTCTATCTCCCGCCATCCAAGGAAAAGTTTTGTCATAAAACCCCATCACTCTTTAAAGTGTCGTGTGACTGGCTCACAGCCTCACGTACTAGTCCACGTGTCAGTGTACCTCTTTTTCCTGAAAGAATATTGAGGACAAGCCCGTTATTGTCAATGTTTCCCCTACTGTAAAGAAGTCCGATCACAAGCGTAAGCGTGATCATGATTGGAAGAAGAAGAAATCTGTTGAAGCTCCTATTATCAAATCTACCAAACTTGTTAAAGCATTTGTTGCGACTTCTTCATCTGTCCCAGAAACAAGGAAGTCTGGCTATACTGGTAGCCAACCTCTGTGCAACAAGTGTAATTTGTACCACATGTTGTACTGCGATAACATCTATTACCAAAGTTGCAAGGCTAAGGGCCATATCTACTGTGATTGTCCAAAGTGTGCTAACAAGCCTCAAGTTGCTGGAACTTGTTTTGAATGTGGTGTTGTCGGTCACTTCAAGAGTGACTGCCTGAAGTTTAGAAGGAAGACATTTGGACCCACTCAAGGAAGAGTATTTGTGCTGAACGCCTCTGAGGCCCGTCAGGATCCTAACACCGTGACGGGTACGTTTCTCTTAAATAACCATTATGCATATATTATTTTCGATACTAGGTCAAACAATTATTCACCAAAGCAGACTATTCAAGAAAAATATGTGAATGGCCAATTGCCCAACCAGTTGTTGCCAAAAATTATGAACCAAGTAGATATCAAGTGAGCAGTCAACATGTTGGTGTGTTCACATCATTTATATCAAAATATGAAGCTTTGATGGCCTGCTACTTTTCAACATGATGATATAACTTAAATTAATCCCGGTGATCTTCAAGAAATGGATCTGAATTGCCAATGGCTATGGTTTCCCTTCATGTAAAAAGATTTATGGAAAGAAAGGGAAAGAAACAATTGCTAAACTCTTCAGTTGGTTTTGACAAGTCAAAACTTGGATGCTATAGTTGTCAAGAATTGGGTCATTTTGCTAAGGATTGTCCTAAGAAAAAGAAAAGGGATATCAAGTGTTCAGTGTCCAGGACTGAAACTTGTTGAAATAAGCGCTGAGAAATCAAATGAGAAAGTCGGGAAGAATGAAAAAACTCCAAAAGCCCTTACCGGTGAAATCAATTTTGACAGGAGTGCGGAAATGGGGGAGTCTGAATATGAAGAGGCGTTGATGGTTGAGTTGGAGAGGAGTTTTTCTGAAAGTGACAATGAGAAAACGAAGAAAGGAAAACAGTAAAGGTTGAATTAGTTGGTTGTAAAAGGTGTGAAGGAAAGAAGATTGGTGCTGAGCAAGCTGGTGAAGATGATCGAGATTACTCTCACCTCTCTGCAGCGTATTCTGAAGCGGTAAATTCTGGTTCTTGCTCAATTTTATGTGTTGCCAAATTTTATAGATGCAAGGAGGAAAATAAGTCACTCATCTACAAAAAAGAGAGTCTAAATAGGTTATTAGAACCCTTTAAAAAGAATGAAGCTGATTTTAAAACAAAACTTGATTTAACTCTTTTTGAAAACTCAAACCTAAAAAGTTTTGTGGCAAAAAAGGATTTTCCGATTGATGAGTTGAACATTATGCTTGAAAATACCAAACATGAGTTGGTGGCTGCTGAAGCAATATTGAGAAAATGGAACATGAAATCAATCAAGCTGAACAATTGCTTGAATGATCAAAGATATAAGAAGTGCCAAAGTGGAATTGGTGCTTTACCAAAGAAAGGGTACCGCAACATTCCACCACCGGATAACTTTGCCAGAATTCCATATTTCCATCCTGAAAATGATTTAGCTCCCAATTTCAATACTAATTCTGTTGATAATTCTGATGCAAATTTAATTTACGAAGGTTTTGAAGAAAGTAGGACGGGCATTAGGTTTAGTAATCCCTCAAGTAGCATAAATTTACCCAGGCATGTCGTGGATGGACCTCAAGCTTGTGTGTCAATGCACTTCCTTTTGAGCCCATTAAATTTGTGATAGGTGGTGTAGAACACTCTTCGGACCGGACCCATAGTTTTTTGAACTCTGTGTTTTCTAGTGGTTTGAACTTATGTGCTTCTGTAAATGGTGTGATGCATGTTAGAAATTTGAATAGGTCTGAGAAATCTTCTCATCAACTTATAAATCTGATGAAATGATTGTTGAGGAAGTGGACATCTGAGACGATTTTTCTCAGAAAATTTAAGAAAAATGTAACATCTCCGGACAATCATATCATAACTCCTGGGCCAGATCGAAGACCAATTTCTCATCACATACCTTCTTCAGAAAACCAGAAAAAGAGTTTTAAAAATAAAAAAGGAAAAATATTTATTACTAAATAAACTAACCGCATCTACAATTCATGAGGATACTAGCTCAGAAGCTTGTAGTTCATGCAATGGGACCAAGACAAAAAGATCAAAAAGGGCCATGCTTCCTTTGTTGAAATAAGGAAAAATGGTTTGATTAGATATTTTTTAAGAATCAACTTAGCGAAGTCACCTATTTCATATACCGGAAAAAAGGAACGATCTGCCGGGTTCAGGATTGATCTCTGAGAATGGATCTATGTCCCGACCCGGGGCGAATTTCCCCTTCAAACAGGGAAGTCAACTTTGGTCTGACTTCATTTTGAATTTCTTTCGTCTTCCCAGCTATCCTTTATATGCAGATAAGATCAGATCGAATGCTCATTCTGGCTTCTCTCCCACTACTCCACCCTATTTCTTATTATTATTTAACTATCATCTAGTGCTAGTAAGCCTAAATGTGGTGTTAGATGTTATGTATGTGGTTGTGTTGGACATTTTGCAGAGATTTGTGAAAAACGTGCTGCCAAGAAACTGAAAGAGGAATCTATTTTAGTGTCATAATATGCTCAATCTGAAGTTTCTATTCCAACCCATGCAAAATCTTGTTGCACTAAGTTTCAATCCTTGAAACACGGGTTACACCAAACTTTAAATAAAACCAGTCATTTTGTAATGAAACTTGTACCAACCAAACCTACAAGAGAACCTGAGTTATCCTCGAGAAAACCAAAAAAAAAATTATAAGACGACCAAAAAGGAAGACATTTTTTTTAACGGCGTTTGGAACTACTCCCCAAATCTCCAATACCTGAGTGAGTCTTCCTGAGACGGGATTGTAACCGTCCATACTGATTTTGACACTCCAGTATTGGCTCACCCAGGAACATCAAGGAGAAAACTCACCACTTGAAAAAAACCCCTTGAGTCAGGTTTGAACTTGAGACCTCAAGGTCCCCAAGCCCTAACCTTCATCCCCATACCATTGGGACAAAAGGAAGACATATTACCGACAAAACATGGTTTGGAAAGTTAAACAATTAAGTGTGGTTCAAGATGGTGGACCTAGGTCAAAAACACTTAAGTTATTGGGGTTTAAAAAATATTTGTTCAATAGATATGCCAAAATTCTATTTGGAGTGTTCATCTAGTTTTTCAAATTGTTTACATGAAGTTTATATTTTTGTATAAGACTTTTCTTTATTCTTTCAGTAAATAAAAAAATACTAATAAAAAAAAAATATATTTCTTTCTGGTTTATAAGAACCTGGTGTACAAAAACAAAAGTTTCAGGGAGAAAGAAAGAAATTAAAAAATAAATAACATCTTTTGAAGAAAAAGATATTTGAGAAAATAAGTTATAACCTTGTGAGAAATGATAGATAAATTTATATGTTTTCATTTCTTGCGGATACTGAGTAGATAAGGTCAAAGGTCTTATTTGATGATGTATCATTTAGTCTCAACATGTATTAAAGTAAACTATGTATGTGATGCACATAAACTAAATTGTTGAATTAATGATCTACCATGGTCTGTGATATTGCACGTTCTTGTAAATATTATCCTATTACTTGATTACATTTGAGTTATGTTCAAATTTGTTCACATACCCGTGTTTCATGGGTTGACAGAGTAAACCATTTATGAGAACTTGTTGCTTCTTTTGCTTTATTTTGAAAGACTTAATTTGTTTGATTTTTATTTTTCTCAAAATCTTGGACTTTCTCTGTGTATACAAAAGCATCGACCTGGAAGTTAAGATTTTGAGGTTTTGTCTTATTTTTTTTTGGTGTTTTGTTCAAACTTTGGACTCCCTCTACGTCTATAAACCTGAGAATTAAAGTTTGAACAACTTCAACTTTGTTTTATCTTTCTTTATTTTTGCTAAATCTGAGGTCTTATATGTGTATCGAAAGATCGACCTTAAGATGGAAGATTTAGCATTCGGATTTTTTTTTTGCAAAAGAATTCACAAGTTGATCCATGAGTAAATTCAAATTTGAGTTTCACATTTTCATAAGTCCTCTAATAGTAGTTTATTTTGCTTTTATGATTCTAGTTTTTCGCTAGTTTTTAATTGTCAAAAGGGAGCAAGGAAGAATTTCGTATTTTAAAAATCATCACAAACTTCAATCTCTTCCTAGATGGGATATACGAAAGCTTGCATATTCAGATTTCATCACTGAAGAAGACAATCGAGGAGTTGAAAGCAACACTCAACAACTGATTATTAACCAATGTGAGCATGACTTTACCACATTTCTACCTCAAGTTCCTAAAAGATACCGATCAAAGAAAAGAATGGTACAAATGGAAAAGGTTTCATTTACTACAAAGTAGAACTAGCTAATGTTGAACACAAAGTTGCTCTTCCGAAGAAAAGACTCACTCGCTTACAAAAATTTAAGAAATGGTTTTACGAAAGCAGGACTGGAGAAGCAATCATTACAACAACTGATTAAATCCGAATTAAGATATATGATCCGATGGATATATTTATCTCTTTAGAAGAAGATCCCCAAATCCTGAATCAAAACAAGATAAAAGTGGGTGTTGGTGAGGGTATAACAGAAGAAGAAAGTTTGTTTGAAGAAGTGGTTGAAAAAGGCTTTAAAATGGTTCAATAAGAAGAAATTGTTAGAAAAGCGCATCAGTGAGAGGGGAGAAATCATGAAAGGAAAGAAGGAAGCTAGAGACGTTGTGCCATGAACAACCCCATGCAACAACATAGGGTGAGATTGTTGGGTCAAGATTTTTAGGTTGTTGCATGGTGTTATAAAACCTGCGAAATGTCTAACATAAGATCTATGAAAAGTGTGTAGACTTTTCGCAGACCTTATGTCTATATAAAGTTAGTCCATAATTGTTTAAAAAGTTGATTGCTCATTTTGTACTGTTACTATGTCGAATTGAGATGCGAGCAAGTATTCTCATTCGGTGAATCATTCTATGCAATTCAAGCATCGATTTGACTTAATTCATGAGTTATTCTTCATCGATTCACTGTTTCTCATTCCTGATCAACGTCATTAATACATTCTAGCTCAAATATAGCTATTGTGTCAAGTGAGCTTCAGTTGGATCATCTAGATCGATCAAAAGGACCTACATGTTACCGATGGATATATTTTTTTAGCTTGAGCAGCTTGAAGGGTTTGATGCCTGGGTTTAATAATTTTATCATTAAGTTATTGGAATCGTTATCGGAGTTGACCAGTTTGGAGAGGTAGAGTTCTAACGAGATTTCTATTGAAAGCCTGGAATTTGTCAGTGTATAACCTCATTGCCAACAGCTTAGAGGTGTTGTACCTTAAGAATAATAGGCTTACCTTAAATTTGATCTGAGTTTCAATACTCTAACCAGAGGTCCATAAGAGTTTTAGATACCTCTCAAAGCTTCAAGATTTGATAATCTAGATGAATTTATTATACGGTGAAATCCCTAAAGAGCTTATCTACCTTTCAAGTCTTGAAAATTTGATTATTGATTTTAATTATCTAACAAGTACCATCCCATCTAGTTTAAGCAATATCTTCAATATAACACCTTTGGTAAAACCCTCGAGCTCGGAATATAAAATCTCAAGAAAAATAAAGGAAAAAAATAAATAAATAAATAAAAAATTCTGGAAGGCATGAGGACCGCATGCCCTCTTTGGTTCAACCTCTCGCGGTCCTCATGACCCGTCAGGTTTCCGGGTCAGGATCCGCGTACTTTTTGACCCATGAGGACCGCATAGGTGTATGTTTGGAAACTGCATACGGTCCTCATCGACGCCCAGCACTATAAAAACGAGTTTTGCTCATTTTCTGCTCATTTGCACAACTCTAACTCAGAAAAAACTCTCTCATTTCGTCCACCATTCACCTGAGAAGCCTAATTCCGGCCAGAGGGATCTTGTGGCTTCAAGTCTCAAGCATATTAAGGTCACACGAGGCTCGGGTGAGCCTCTAGTTCATCCATTTCTCCATTTTGAGCATGGTTTTGTTGTAATACTATATTGACAAGGAGTTTCTAGGGCTTCTAAAGGCATTGCATGTCTGATCAAGAGTGATCAAAGGCTTGTGGGAGTGTTCGTGTTGCAATCCAAGGTTAGTTTATGTCGGGTTTTACTTTATATCAAGTTTTTTGGATGATCCATTGCCTAAAATCAGTTTTGATGATGCATGCAAGGGTGGATTCAGCTACTGGAGTGTTCAAGAACCTTAGAGAACTAAAAAACCCGCTTGGAGAAGCTTGGTACAAGAATTTGTGCATAAGGTACAATTCTTTGATGCATGCATGTTGTTATTGTGTGTTTAGTTTGAGAATCTAGAACTTGGTCAGGGAAACCCCACCATCTCAGTGGCTAAAATGTCACAAGAAGATAGTTGGTCCAATGGGTGGAGACCCCTTTTGTTATATTCTAGCATTTAACCCAAAAACCGAGCATTTTGGCATTATTGATAATGGGTTAATGACACATTGGGCATCTCAGTGGCTTAAAGCCTTAAAAATCTGAGTTAATCAGTCCCTAGGTGGAGACCATTGGTTTGGAACATGATTTTAATTGAATTATGGACATTTTGTGTATAACCGGGACTTGTAACATTGTTTTGGTACGGCCTCAAAGCCTTAAAATTTAGGTATTAGCTACTGGAACATGTTAGAACAAAACCCCGTTATCGAAACGAGCTAAAAATGCAAAATAGGAAAAATTCACTAAATGACAAAATAGTCGATGTGGACCGCATGGGTTTCGTTTGTTGGTATGCTCGCGGTCCTCATAGCCTGGAAAGTCAACGAGGTCTGTTGACCACCCATGAGGACCGCATGGGATGTTTTTCTGGTTTGCGCGCGGTCCTCATGTGTCCCTGGACAGTTTCATTGTTTTGTTTTGTTTTGTGTTTTAGGCAATATCGAGCGACCCAGTTTGGTTATTTTCACGAGTATGGGCATGTTGGTTTCTAGTAAAGATATTTCACTTCCCGGTTGGGGCCCTATGATCTCGTTGGGTGTTTGTTGTCTGCTCGGTATGTTCCCGGGAGTGTTGTTAAACCTCCCATTTGGTTAGTTATTGTTGCTACAAATTGCTTAAGCGGTTATAGTTGCGGATAGGTTCTGATATAATTATGCATATATCATTATAATAGACTTGCCACTGTGATACACCTGGACGTTTGGATTCTCATGCCCTGTGACGTTTGTTTGATCCACCGCTTGTTCATCTCTGAGTTGATAGCTTTTCCCCTACTTTAACTTTTTAACGTTTTGGGGGTGTACATGAACCATGTCAAACTATTGCTTGTTTGTTTGTTACTGTGCTTAGGTATTTATTACCATGTTATAAATTTAAACTCGCATGTTACAAGACGTTCATGTTGATTAGTATGGTTGATTTGGGCCTTAGTGTTAGGCCACAAAGACATATATTGCACCAATACAGCTGTAGAGGTAGATCAAGGTGTCTCATACCCATTTGTTGGATCCATTAGGGGTCGGGTGATGGCGTATATGCCTAGTCCACAAAGGGAGGCGTGCGGCCATAGGATCGTACCCCCGGACTGCTGGTTTAACCATAGGAATTTATAACAGGCACAATATTGTTACTTGATTTGTGGAAACTTGGATTTGAGTCAAACGCGCTACGACTCACCAACAACTTTTGTTGTTGATGTATTTTTGGTTCATGTGCAGGTAAGTAAAGCTTTGGGTGGATGTCACGTTTGGATGTTAGGAACGAGTTGGGTTTTGTACCCGTTGGGGTTGATTTGGTTGATTTTGGGATTTGTTCCCCGTTATGACTATCCTTTGTTATTGTTGTCTTTTCCTTTGACTGTGTTGGTAGCCTTAGGTTCTGTCTGGGCGTAGACTAATGTGCAATACTTAAGACTTAAACATATTAAGTCCATTATGGTTTGTATTTGATTTTGTATTGGACGGGTCGTCTGTTTATGTGTGTTGACCTTGTGATCTTGCATCTATCTGTTTGCTTCTGCGGGTTCTGATACGGGCGGCCGGCCCCACTCTCCTCTCCCCCGCGCCTGGCAGGGCGCGGCGGGGCGGGGTGTGACAGGTTGGTATCAGAGCCCAAGGTTCCAGCAGATTAGGTGACTCCTAGAGCCCCTAAGCTTGAACCTCTAAGAAAGAACTTTAAGGCTAAGCTCGGTACTAAGTCTAGGACTTAGGTGGACGTCTGTGTGCTAGGGAGTAGTTGAGGTTTAGTGTAAGGTCGGTGGTAGTTTCAGCTTTGCAACCTGACATTCCTACCCACAGGTGCACTAAGACTCAGTGAACCCTAGCAGACATACGAAAGCTGATAGTCTTCCCTTGTTTGGACCTAGGTGAAGGTTTGTGTCTTAGGAGGATCCCAAGGATTAGTGTAACGTCGGTAGTAGTTACAGAACTGCAGACTGCCATTCCTACCCACAGGTACACTAAGACTTGCCGAATCCTAGCAGACCAACATAAGCTGAAAGTCCCTCCTTGTGTGCTTTTGCATTGGGTAATAGGACACATCGTCCTTAGTGTGAATTAGGGTAACGGTACCCTAGGCATGCATGGGAGATTTGATATCTTGTATATTGTACTGACTTTCAATTTGACAGGTACCCTGAAGAAAGCATGGTTTTCGGTCGAAGCAAATCATCATCCTCACGATCTAGCGGAAAAGGAAAGAAGAAGGTGGAAGCAGGTCCCAGCCGACCGGTTATTCCATTAAGCCCCGATTCTTCGGGCTATGTCGTATCTCCTTCAACGTTCATTTGGAACACGCCGCATCGGGAGGAGCAGCCACAGGAACTTCCGCGACCGCCGCGGAAGCGCATTGGAGCTCGTATGTTTGTTCGCCCTCAGCCACAGATCTAACTGACTCAGGAGGAGATTGATGCCGGGTTTGCCGTAGCAGCAGCAGCCCCACTCGTGGATCTTGACGATGATGATGACGAGGAACCGGAGGAGCAGGCATATGAGGTTGAGCCGCCACAGCAGCAGGAGCCCCCGGATCAGCAGCAGTCCGGTAACCATCTGGTTATCGAACTTTCAGCAGGCCATTCTGTCAGCTACCATTCTCAGCACCATGAGCACCACGTCTATTCCTCTCCAGCTTACGCTCCCGCTAGCTATGATTCCGGTGTTAGCAACAGCCCGAACGAGTCCGAGCCCGTGGTCGAAGTCCCTATTGTTACAACAGCCACCACTGCAGCCGCCATTGCTCCCGGACACCCTGTTCCCCCACCATACCCACCGTTTGCCCACGATATGCGTGATCCCTATGTTGCTGCACGCATGGAGGCACAACAGCCAGGCCTTGTTTCTGATCGTTACTCCTTCCCAGCGCTGCAGAGATCGTACAGTGCTCATGTCCCCATGTACCCCCCACCAGTTGACCCATATTTTGCTCATCCTCCACCACCCCCACCTTACATGATGCCCTCCTATCCCTATGCCCCATATGTTCCCTATGTTGAGCCTCACCGTTCTTCGTTTTCCGGTCTTGGTTACCCATTTCCTTATTCTCCATACCGTGAGGTCGCCGGACCTAGTTCCCCAGACGTTGCCGCTCTCGTGGAGCGGAACCGCGCACTGGCACAAGAGAATGCAGAGGCGAAGAAGAGAGAGAAGAGTATGGCGAAGATGTTATCGAAGGTATCCACTGCTATTGGGGAGGCAGCTAGGATGGGATTTGGCATGGGAAAGAAGAAGAGGCACTGAGGATCGATCGTTGTTGATGATTGTGGTCATTGTGGTTCTTGTCATTCTACCTTGTGGTTGTGTTTCAGATGTCTTTTGATCGGAAGCTGTTTGTACTTGTTGTAGTTCTGTTGTACTTTCAGACTTGTATCTGTGTTGTTGTTATGGTACTTTAAGTGGTTGATGTGTTGTGATCTGGATATTGTGGTCATAGTCCTTATGCTAGGAACTTGTGTAAGACTTGTTATGCTATTGTGGTTTAATAAATCCTAGTGTTGTTGGGATTTGTTGATTGTGGATTGGATTGCACTAAGGATTGTATAGCTTGTTGAAGCTAGGAGTAAGTGATTTCCTAATGTGTAGGAAATTCTTGGAACTCCATTATCCTTTGTTTCCCTAGATAGTCATGACACTGCTTAGTTTCATGAGCCCCCTGTTCCGGGTGTATCCGAGAGGTATCCTCCGCGCATCCCCGATGACTTGGACCGAAGCTATGCTTCCCTATGGTCCACATTTGTTAGGGGCAAGACCGAAGCAAGCGTTTGTTCCCCCGTTTGAATAACTCCTATGGAGTTATGTCCGTATCACAGTTGCGTTTGTGAGAGTCTATTTGAACCTTTGTGGAAATTCTAATTGCATTTCGTCCAAATTTCAGTTAATGACGAAGGCTACTACTAGCAGGACTACGAGAAGGACACGTCATGCTACTGACAATCCCAAGAACGGTGGTGATATTCCAAAGAATACAGTTGAACAAAGCAATGATGAAGATGACGACAACTCCTTGCGTACTGTGGATGAAAACCCTCTAACCTTCGAGCAGAGGCGAGAAAAAGAGCAGGAAGAAAGGTTCCAGAAACTGATTGCTGACGGGATTGCAACTGCGTTCCCAAACTTAGTTGCTCAGGAGAAAAGACTGGGTAAGAAACACGTTGAACCTGAAGGACAGAAATCCAGAACTGAAGAAAGAACCGAATCGAGCCATCATAGGAAATCTAAGTCTGAAAAACGCAAGATAGTGAGAGATGAATCCTCCGCAAGTTCCCGAAAGCCAAGGTCTGAGAAGCGTAAAAGGGTTAGAGAAGAGTCTTCTGCAAGCTCGAGGAGCGAGCCAAAGAGGCGTCGCAAGTACAGTTCAGATTCTGACAGCTTTGAGGAGCGCGAAGCAAAGAGAGAGCGAAAGGAGAAACGAAAAGCATACCAGAGGGGTTGCAGCTACAAGACATACATGGCGAGTAAACCAGGAATCTTTAGGGGTGACAAAAGTGCCACTGAGGCACTAAACTGGTTGGATGAGGTTGAAAGTGCGCTGGATATCAGCGAGTGTGCAGAGAGAGACAAAATCAAGTTTGCTTCTCAATCATTTAAAGGACCCGCTTTGAATTGGTGGAAAGCGGAGCTGAACAAAAGAGGTAAGACCAGAACTTACTCGATGGGTTGGAATAAGTTCTGCAGATTAGTGTTGGAAAGTTTTTGCCAGAAAATGAATCTGAGAAGTTGGAAAATGAGTTTATTCACTTGAAGATGAAGGGGTCAGATTACATGTCGTACATTAACAGGTTCAATGAGCTGCTGAACCTTGTTCCTCATATGGCAAAGGAGGAAGAAACTCAGATTCGTCGATTTCTGTATGGTTTGAGCCCAGTAATCAGGGCAAATGTGAGAGCTTCTCGACCTCGCACTTTGAAATCTGCCATGAATATGACTGGCACTCTATGTGATGAGTGGAACCGCCAATCTGGGAGAAGGGATGAATCGTCAGGGCACCGTAAGAGGTTTGAGGGTAAGAGAAGGGACCGTGACCGAAATAGCAGGGGAGATAGAAAGAAAGGAAAGGATGAGAAAGGCAGAGACTACATGGGAGACAAGCCCACATGTTATAAGTGCAATACGGTTGGTCACTTTGCAAATCAGTGCACAAAGCCTGCTACCTGTTACAACTGCGGCGACAGAGGACACAGAATCGCTGACTGCCCAAAACCCAAGGATGCTGCGGCGACAGAGGGTCCAAAAGGTAAACCTTGCCTATTTATCATGACTGCTGAAGAGGCTCATAATAGTGATGATGTTATATCTGGTATGTTCTCTGTGAACAATGTGTTTGTTAGTATATTGTTTGACTCTGGAGCTAATAGGAGTTTTGTGGCCACTTCGTGTTTACCCAAATTGAAATGTGCTTTACATGCGTTAGATAGACCCTATGTTGTAGAAACTGCTAGTGGGCAGGAGATTAGCATTCCTGAAATTGTTAGATGTTGCCAACTAAGAATAGATGATGCCTTATTTGATCTTGAATTGTTACCCATGGCCTTGAGTGAATTTGATATTGTACTTGGTATGGATTGGTTGACCCGCTATCGGGCCAAGATCCACGGTGATAAGAAGGTTGTGGAAGTAGAGTCGTTAGAGGGCAAGGTGCACACTATCGTTGGAGATCACCAAGCACGACCTTTAAGTTTAATCTCAATGCTTAGAGCGGAAAAGTGTATGAGGAAAGGGTGCCAAGCTTTCTTGGCTAACTTAGTAGAAGTCCCACGAGAAGAAAAGGTTGAAAACGTACCTGTTGTCTCTGAGTTTTC
>JBCNJP010000020.1:396499-570711 GCA_039602395.1 Deinandra increscens subsp. villosa | reverse complement strand
GGAGATGATTGGTAGTTGTGGGTTTAAAGATCAAGAGGTATGAGGTGCGGAGAGTGGAAAGAGGTATACATATTATCTCTCACTATATTGGAATTAAGGTATACATAAAAATGTGATTACAAATAAACTATGTGTTTGAGGCAATCTGTTACCTGTTTAGCATGAAGAACAAAATGATTATGTAGTGGAGAAGAGAGATGAGATAACTTATTATTACCAATTCAAGAAACCATGAAGAAATCGATAGTGAAAGCACCAATCCATGAATTCGTTTTCGGTCTACACCATGAGAAATCAAGGCCCCAGACTACTACGAAATAGTCTCGGTTCTAGTTTTGTACCAAATCAAGCAATCTGAATCCAAGTACCACTAGAATACATGATTATTTGAGATTGGGAATACCCTAATCGTTTGATGTCGTAGTCCCAAACTCCCAACAATCACATGGTCCATCAAACATTGTGCCATTAGTTTGTGTGTGAAAAAACTAAATCAAGCATCACTTCCTTATTAAACCTCGCTTCTTCGTCTTATTTCTCCTTTTTTCTTTCATCAGCCTAATCATACAAAAAAAGATCATTGTATCCCAAACAAATAACTTTTAACCGATTGCTTAACCTATGGGACTGGCCTAATCACTCCTAATGGAATAAAATTAGTTCACCCGTTTTGTTTATATCCCAAAACATATAATTTGTATGTATAGTAACAACAACTACTGAAAAAAAATGATCATCTCCCTGAGATTCTGTTACAAAATCATGACATCTTTTATTCCGCTCCTAATTCAGTTTCACACACTCATATTCACTGACTCTACGGCGGCATCCAATCGGCACCGGAAACTAATCGCATATCCAACTCCGAGGCCATCGCCGCCGTCTGATCACCACCACCAACAACCCTCTACCCCTCTCCAAACCCTTTTCGTCGTCCTCATCGCCACCGTCATCTTCAGCATTCGTAAGTGCTGCACCATGTGGTGCCGATCTAGACGCCGCCGCCGTACGCCGCCGCCGCCGGAGAATCAAGAGACACGTGGCAATAACGGTGTTGTTGCTCACCCTCACCCTATCTGGCATATCAGGACCACCGGTCTGCAACCGTCGGTGATTAACGCGTTAACCGTTGTGAAATTCAGCGGCGGTGTTATTGAGGGGACTGATTGCTCCGTTTGTTTGACGGAGTTTGAAGATGATGATATGCTAAGAATATTACCGAACTGTAAACATGCTTTTCATATGCCTTGTATTGATACGTGGCTCCGATCACACACGAATTGCCCTTTGTGTCGCGCTCTCGTCGTCGTTGATTCGGAGGAGCCAAAAAGTAATTTAGGGTTTACAGATGGAATTAATTTGGGGATTTTGACGATTACGGAATACGGAGGGTGATCTAGGGGAGGCTCAGGCTAGTGGAAGTTCTGGATTTAGAATTTTTTTTGAACGGCCAACGAATAGAATAAACCCAGGTACTACGTACGGGGTGACCCAATGGCTAAAGGCCACCGCCAGCTGGCCCAACCCAGCCGTACGGAGCCCTTAAGTGTCCATGTGACTCCAGTTCCGGGGGAAAACCCGCTAACCCGCCCGCCCGTAGGCACGACGGCGAATTAACGGTAAAACCCGGTCGCCTCAAGGATCGAATCCGGGTCTCCCCGGATCTCCTATCATTGGCCTCCATACCAATGGACAAATAATGTCATTAGTGAGGATAGAACTTGGGTCCCTAGGAACACAAGCCAAAGCCTCAACCAACTCCACTAGATGCCATTGGTTCTGGATTTAGAATTGAAACATTAATTATATGAAGACGTAGGGGTAGTATTGGAAATCCATGGATACTTCTTGTGGGGGTAAATTTATGAAAGCTAAATTTTCTTGTTGAGATTTACGATGTCTTCCCAAGTTCACTTTAAGGAGAGAAAGATAGGGAAAGAGAAGGGAGTGTGGAAAATTTTGTGTTCTCGAGTTTTATTAAAGGAGAGAAAGAGAGGGAAGAAAATGGAAAGTTAGTCTATTTTTATTGATTTTCTTTTCTTCCGATTTGAAGTAATTTGAAAGGAAAGGATTCTCTTCATTTCCCTTCTTTTCTTTTCTCTTCATTTCTCTTTTTCGCCATAATCGTTTGGTCATGGGGCATTCTAGTAGTTAATTCCCGCGGCTTAAAGGACTTGAATCCTAATCTCTAGATCACGAGTCATGCTAGTTAGTTGATCACAACCTAGTTACATAATTTGAGCTCTAATCTTTTGGTTACAATACAAGAACAAGTGAACCCCTAATTTTACAAAGTTTTCCTACCTAATTGTTTTAGGAAAGTCACTTGGGTTGTAGCCCGATTGTAATTGTTATGCTCAAGTCACACTATTTCAGCCTTATATTTTTTCCGTTATTTTATCATCACATCATCACACCATGCTTTATCGTAGCGGTGGAGGGGCTGGAAATGGTGTAGCCGCACCATCTTCGCAGCCACATTATCAAGGCCGCAGGGCGCGGCCTACTAATTTATATCTTTGTAATTTCCATATTTCAAAAATAATAATAAAGAAGGTAACTTTATTTTGTTTTTTCTTTCTAAATAATAAATAAAATAAAAAATAAAAGTTTTTTTTTAAATTTTGTTTTATGGACCCAACCCAGTTCCAACTCTAATCGAAACGATATCTATCGTGCTGTATCTTTCAATGCCGAACCAACACGACTTGCACTATTGTTAACCAACCAATACCGATTATTTACAACCCACGTCAAATTAAAAGAAAAACGACTTGCCCACCTCTACTTGCAAGTTCATCCAAACCAACTAGATAATTACTCCATATATATAATAGAGAACTTTTATAAGTTCAATTATCATTTTACCCCTTCTTTACTATATTTATTAATATGTCATTTGTTTATTTTTACCATTTTGTCATTTTTTTTAATATCCCTACGCGATGGGTATAGCATATAAGTTTGTGGTGTAACAGATAAAGTTCTTTAACATAACTTTTAGGTCATAAGTTCAACACTTTGAGTGTTTGCTTTCACATAGCGTTTCGTCTTTTTCTATTTACGATTGAGTCGTTTGAACTTGGCACAGTAGTTGGTTCAATAGATACACATAGATTTCCTTATGTACAATCGTGTAATATAGCTTTTTGTTTGAATCATTTTGATTGTTAACACATTTTTTTTATTTCAATTTTCTTTACGTATCATTATACAATGCAAAAGTTTTATCTGCAAACATTTTCTCCACAACAATGCGCGAGCAGGAAATCTAGTGAATCACAAAAAAAAAGATATTGGCCTCAAACCAAGTACATATGGGCCAACAATCGACATAAATCTTTCTCT
This sequence comes from Deinandra increscens subsp. villosa, assembly GCA_039602395.1. NCBI lineage: Eukaryota > Viridiplantae > Streptophyta > Magnoliopsida > Asterales > Asteraceae > Deinandra > Deinandra increscens. Next base: position 567,363 of record JBCNJP010000020.1, on the reverse strand, counting down.
AATGTCCGTTCCTAGATGCTTCAAGCATCATAGATAAGACTATGTAGAGCATTCACATCTCACTCCCTATATCTATCCTTAAATTATTAAAAAAAATCACTAAAACCCACTTATTTCATTCCCCATCCCAATACTCTATCCCTGAATTATAAGGTTGTTCACAACGCTAGACAGAATCCTTTCCGCAAACGCGTCTAGTCAGCATGTCACATCAGCTTTTTACCCATCATTTCAAATCCTTCGCACAAACATATTTTTTCCCATAACACTGCACTTCCCACAAACACACATTTTTTTCCACATCATTATTTCTTTTCCATTTTTATATATACATTATTTAGTTGATAATTTTTTTAAAAAAATATATTAACGGCTAGTTTTTTTTTTAAATAATGGCTAGTTTTAAAAAAAAATTAACGGCTAGTTTAAAAAAAATATAACAACTAGTTTTATTAAAAATTTAAAACACAAATAAATAATAAAAATAGAAAAATACTTCAAAAACAATTACACTTATTTAACTTAAAATACATATACATAAGAAATAGAAAAAAAAAAACACAAGACAACATAATATAATACTTATTTATGGCAAAAACTAATCATCGCTTGCGCGTGGTGGTGGTATGTTGTATGTCTTTCTAATGTCAGCACACATGGCTTCATGGATGGCCCGTGCATATGGATCCATGCCCCTTGTATCCACAGTAAGAAGCATCTTTTGTTCCATCATGAAACATTGTTGTTCCATGAAAGTGCGTGAGCGTGCGGATCTTCTACTTAGTCGTAACGAAATCAATATAAACGTATAGAACACAGAGAGTAAATACAAATCTGGCTTGTATTAACCACAGAGAGTTTACACAAAGACACTCAGAAGATATGACATGAACCCCTGCTGAATTCTACACAAGACAACATATTTATACTAAGCTAAACCCGCTGGTCCGAACCTGAGGTTCGGTCCAAGGTTCGGCCATGTCCGAACTCTAGGTTCGGCCTGAGTTCGGACCTCAGCATTCTTGTGTGATTCGTCTTGTATTCGATACTTCACATGACGATCAAGAACCATGTATCAACAAACTCCCCCTCGGCATGTGCAGTATCATCTTCTCTATTCAAACTTGTATCATGTATCATCAATCAAACTCTTCCTCGATCTTGACGATGAGTTTAATCTTGAATACTTGACATTGCATCGTGTGAAATCTCTTTATCAACAACCTTCAGAAGACTTGAAGTTGTGATGATCTCTTCCCACTTAGAAACCTGCCAACATAAATAATCTTGGTGCAAAATGTCTCTTCGAGACTCCAAGATAGTTTAATTTTGAAAATTGATTTTGTATTTCGTGTAGATCAATCAAAAACAAATCAGAAACAAAATCTTTTTGGCTTTTAGAAACTTTATATCAAAACACACCTAAAATCTTTATGGTATTTTTTTCTGATAAGAAAAGTAAAACAATATTGAATTAGACACAATTTTTGTCTTTTCTGAGAAAGATCACAACTTGGGATCATATTGATCATAACATGCTGAACTACATTTTAATTTCAATTATTGAAGCACATAAGCCATGCCGATTGCAGATATAACTTGTCCAACCTAAACTCTGGCACAATCATACTCATAACATCCGTATATGTTAAGATATTGATTAAGCTTGCATTGACCAGTGTACCCCACACTATCAGACATACTCAGATAGGCTTTTGCTTATCACATTTTGTGATTTCATTTGTGACTTGAATCACATAATGATAGTGACCATGATATAGTCAACTGTGTTCCATGCAAAAAGAAATAAGAACGTTAAATCGTCTACCTTAAGGTCGATCTTTCGATACGCAGATAAGGCCTCGGATTTAACAAATAAGAAAATAAAACAAGTTGAAGTTGTATAACTCAACAACAATCAGGTCGGTACTCCCGTACACGCAGAGAAAGTCCGATGAGTTATACGAAACACCAAAGAAAATAAAGCAGAACGTCAAACGAACAACGATCAGGTCGGTCTTTCGACACGCAGAGAAAGTCCGATCGTTTGACAAAATAAAGAAAATCAAACAAGGATAAATCTTTGCAAAATGAACACATGTATACACAGTGACTTCTCATTTTATTTTTCACATATCTTTTTCTTGATATATCATGAGATATGCATCAAGATGTTATCCACTAGGTCAAGCATCAGATTTAGTGAATATCACATTTGTATACTTTCTGATTTGCCGAGCCTACCTTGCACATCGATCAAATGGTCTTATGGCCTTTTCATTTACTTTATCCATGAGTCAGACACTGTCAGCCAATGTACCATCATTTCCCAAACATGTCGGATACGATTTCTCATTTTTCAATGTTTTTGGCTTTTCCAAATTTCTCCCCCTAAAAATGACAACTCTATTTATAGATTTTCATTTTTACGATTTGAAAAACAAAACACTATTGTTGTATTTTTGCAAAAACAAACTTCCCCTCAGAACGAGACGAAGTGAAAACAAGAAAAAGTGATCAACCAACACGAATACTTGCAGTTTAGCATTTTGAAAAACAAAAATTGATTTTGAATTCAATTTAATTAAAACAGATATTTCACAATCAGCAATTATCCAATCACCGAAAGGTCTTCCTGAAACACCTGCTAGACACCAAATAAAACATTAGTGGCATTGGGATCGACCCGAATCAGCAGTGTCAGGTTGCCCGGTGTCTTCCACAAAGTCCTTGTTGGCCTTGGAAACAACTCTTGGTTTCCAAATTTGTAAAAATTTTAATTTTTGATCAGAACCAGAATCAGATTCAACTGACGCACTTGATTTGGACCAAGACTATTTACGAGTTGATATATGCTTTGGAGACCATGGTTCATCAAAAATTTGGCCTTTGTTATCCACATATTTGGCAGTTTTATGTATATATGCAGTCGTCGGACACTCAGCAGCGAGATGTCCCGGTTGACGACATACATAACAAAGTCTTTCTCTAAAATTGTTTAAAAAATGTTTTGAGTTGTGAGAATCAGATGAATGTTCAGAATGAAAGTTATCAAAGAAACCATCAGAAGAATCATACCTAGGAGATAGACTCCTTGAAGATGAAGATCTTCCAGAACAATAAGAAAAATCCCTCTGAGATGGTGATTTCTTTTTAACTGTTGCTTTAGGAACCTTCTCAGCCTTCACTGATTTCTTTGCTTGAACCGGTTCTTCTAACACTTTATAACCTAAACCTTTATGTTTAGAACTTTGAGTCTTTGAAGAACCTGAAGAAGAACTTGATGCTTCTCTTGACTTAGCATCACTAGTGAATTTGGCTTTGATATCCCTCAGCCTGTTCTTTTCAATCAAAACTTTCTCTTCTTCGGTTGCAGATGAAGAACTGGAAGCAACCTTATTAAATACTTTCTCATTTTCCAGCAAAACAGACTTTGACACAAATTTGGGAGCTTCACCCAAAGGCTTCCCTGTCTTTTTAGATTTAGACTTGTTCTTCTTGGATGGAGTGGCAAACTTGGAATAATCATGCAATTCATCTTTTGGATCAATCTGAGCAGCAATAACTTCAATTAAATCCACTGGTTGAGGAACCAAGTGAACATCATCCACTACTAGAAATATGGCCTTTCTTGACGCGCGAACGATGACGCGCAAAAAGGGTGTCATGAAAAATCTGTCATGAATTGTAAAATCTTAAGGGTGCATGACGCGCAATTTTACGCGTCATAAATTTCTGTCATAAAAAAAACACGGAGTACACCTTAAAATGCGCGTCATCTTAAAATGTCGTTTTATGTTTTTACTTCCCGCTTAAATTTTCCCTAAATTTCAATCACCGCTCAAATTTCCCACTATCTCCATTCACACGCAGCTCCTTCCTCTTTGACCTAATCTCAATCTCTCCTTACTCTCCTCGATTCTCAGAAAGTTGGAAGCAAATCCCACATCGCTTCTCGATTCACACGCAGCTCCTTCCTCCGTCGCTCCTCAATCTCTCCATCACCTCCGCCTCCATCTCACCTCCCTCTCCTTCTCGCCGACGCAGTCAATACTGTGCCCTAATCCATATCTTCAACAGCAACGCTCGAGGTACAAGGCCAATCGATGAATCGCTCCTACTCCATCTCATCTCAGCCTCCATCTCAAGTATATCATTTATTTACCGGATTTTTCTGTAAACGAAGTCAAGTCTGCGATAGAGAATTAGGGCATGAAACTTTTGCATCTTCAAGCGTCAGCACCACCATCAAATCGGCCTCGTGAATCCTTCACCCAACATCTTCGTTAAGTTTTGAAGGTAATCTTCACTTGATTTTAGGGTTTGTGTTGTTCAGAATTTTGTTTCTATGCTCTGTCTTTTCGTATTCTTTTCATCAGTTGTATCTGCAACGAATTTAAGACTGCATAAGATATCGTTATGGTATGCTTAAATTGTTGAATTTGCAAGATATGATTTATTGTAGCTATAATTGAGAACGAGTGAGGGTTTACATTAAAGGCAATTGTTAGATGCCTCATACATGAAAAGAGTCTAAAACGGGTGAACTAAATCAGCATATTGTTTCTGTATGCATTTGTGAACCCTGACGAGAGTTTGTTTGCTTTAAGTTTTAGACGGTACTTTAAACAACTTTTATTTTGATGACCACTCATACGAAACTGTATGAGCAATGTCTTTATTCATGCTATTCATCTTATTTGTTGTATATAAATTATAAACAGGTGGTTGAGCTTTTAGAAGTGAGTTCAGAATATCTATTTTTGAAATATTGTTCTGGACCAACCCGTGATTCATCTGAAGCAGTTATGAATGAGGAGGTGCACAAGCTTATACACAATCTGGTATTACATATTCACAAGAATGAACAAGATATGGATAAGAGCATATTAATATTCCTTCCAAGTTATCATGCTTTGGAGCAACAATGGCTCACTTTAAGTCGTTCTAGTAGTGCTTTTAAAGTTCACATCCTACATAGTAGCATTGATACTAAGCAAGCTCTCAATGCCATGAGTATTTTCAAGTCTCATAGGAAGGTTAGCCTCTTCATTCTTCATTCTTATATATTAGATATTTGGATTTTTGTTATGCATTTTGGAGCTGATCATTGCAACTTGAAGTTGCGAATATTATTGTGTAATGTTTGGATGAATATATATTAATTATGATAGTCAATTAATTAGCAGCAGCAATTCCCTACACAACATGAACCTATATCAAGAAACGTGTAGCTATGGTTGTGGCTAAATGAGAAGAGTGGTTGATTAAACAAAGACATGTCTACAAGTTTGAATTCCCTAGATTGATAGTCTGTTCATAGATAACTTGATACAATTAAACAATGATCTAGCAATTACTGAAATTTCCACATTCACTCCTTTTGTAGCAACTATATAAGAAAATAACCCCTCTTGAGATATTAGACAGATAGGTTTTTTTTAATCTGAGGTATAATTAGTCTTCTTTTCTCATATTAAAATTGGATAATTTGCAGAGCATACAATGCTTTGGCAGTGACTATACATAACCTTTCATTCGAAGTAAGTCAGTAACTGTTCTGTTATATATATGGTTTGGCTTTGATCCAACCCGTAACTGTTCTGTTATATATGATTCCCTGGATTTGATAGTGTTGGTGAGGGGAGTCCTCATACACAATATTTTGTTGTCATTTTGGAAAGAGGCTGTTGTGATTCTTTTGAGGAAAAAAAAACAATTACCTGGTTTATAACAACCTAAATTACTAATTAACTAGCTACTAAACGAATTCTAGTTAACGTACTTGAATACTTGTTTAAATCATAAAAGCATCAGAAAAGTACTATTGTTTTTCATCGGCTTGAAACTAACATGTTAGATATACTCACTGAGTATGTTTTTTCTTCTAGATCCGTTCTTGTTTTAAACGAAAATGGAGCTGATGTTGCCAAACACTGTGTGTCAGCGGTTCCTACCAACAGGTTCTAATTCTGGTCTCTCCTTTAGATTAATAATGGAGCTGATGTTGCCAAACACTGTGTGTCCATATTTCTGTATGTATGATTCTTAGTTTGATGGTGTTTGATTTTTAGGAGAATTGCTAAAAGATTTAAACTGTTCTGTTGCCATTGTTTCAAGTATGAATACAGCACAAAATGCATGAAAATACAACTTCCTATCCTTTTTTAGCTATCTTGAAACAAACCTGCTTAGAACTTAAAACGTTATAAATTCTTTAACTTGCTTTATTTTATGTACTCACTTTCATTCAGGATCACTATTATCTTGTTTCTACTTGAACATGTATATGTGCGATCTGTTAGTTGTTTTTTATAGTGCCTTTGCCCATTCTTGCTTTGCATCTTATGTATGTTGTATTATGGTTGTTCTCTGTTTCCTTTTGGTTCACGTGTGCTAATGGTTACGTATTTTTCATAAATAGTTTGTTAATGGCGTGTGCATTGTAGGTGTTTGTATAAATGCCTTTTTGGTTTAGGTACTCCGATTTGTTCTTATTTTTTGGTGCTGCAGGTCTGGGAATCGATTTGTCTTCGTTGTTGTGTGCGGTTTAAGGTCAGCCCCTTATATTCAATGTTTTTTATTAGTTAATTTCTTGCTATATTTTTGGATTGTCTCTGTTTGGTCTGGAAAGGAAGAAAAAATTCATAGGAGTGGTGGTTTTAAAAAGAACAGTTGTATATGGGTTTACAATCTTTAGGTCTTTTGTGATGATTCAAAGGTTTTGGTGGTTTTAAACTGTTATGGTGTTTGTTGTTTTTCTTTAAAATAGTTAAAGACATTTTATGGTTAGAAAATGGATGGAATAGCATGATTCAAAACCAGGGCACCAGGGGTTTCTTATATTTTATTTTTCTTTGTCTCTTTGATTTTGTGTGAATGGTGATGAGTTTGTAGCACAATACAAAATATGGTAACATTAGTTGGTATTATTATTCAGTTACAAATCAGTGGTGGTAAGATGATGAAGAGAATTACACCCTGATGCAAGGAAAAACTTAATTTATAATTATATCAAACTAATTATTAAACAAAAACAAAAGTAACTTATGGATATAAACCAATACTATCAGCTTAAGTAACTTCTGTCCGGTTAGCCTCTGTAGTTTATACAGGTTCTTGCATGTTTTTGTTTTCTTCATATGATTCAAACATAGTCAAGAGTGTTTAACTCTGTGGTGGAAAACAGCAGCAAGCCAGCAGCAAAACAGCAGCAAAGCAGCAGCAAAACAGCAGCAGAACAGCAGCAAAACAGCAGCATAACAGGTAGCAAAAGCTGTTCTTGGTCCCTCTAAAATCCTTAGTATAAGACTTTAGCAAAACAGCAGCAGTCTGAAGACTTTAGCATGCTGCTGTTATGTGTATTTAGTTAGTTATGAGGGAAATTGAAGCTGTATGTTTGTTTTTTGTGCAGGAAGATAGGTTTACTGGGATTAAAGAATGTGTGTTATCTGTAGCTTTGGCAGTTGGTTGATAACTGGTATGCTTTATACGCTCAACAAGAACAGGTGGTGGGTTTGATAAATTGGTCAAAACAGGTATGCTTTATACGCTTTCTGTGTGTCAAAACTTAACACCAGTAGGGTTGGGTCGACTCACAAACCAATTGATCATCTTTTAGTTCACAAGAAGTTAAAGACCTGCATGCTAATCTATATAATTTTTACTGATACACGTAACATGTTTTCTTTGTCATCTTGTTTATTTGGCTTGTAAGCTTTCTGCTATGCCTATGAGCTACATTAGTAGATTTATTAGAAGCTCAGCACCAAATAAATCAAGTCATTCTTATAAATCAGCATGGCACGTAACTTGTTTATCTTTTATATGATCTCCTAGCAAGTGTTTTGCTAAAATCGGAATCAGCAAAACAAAACCAAGACTTAGCAACTTCATCAACATGTCTTTTCTTTGTTTGTTTTAGCTTGCAGAAGCTGCACACGAGTATGCGAGAAGTGATTATAAAGTTTCTTTCTTTATTTGGCGTTTGCAGACATATCATTTCATGACAAAATCATCTTATATGATAATGAGAAGCAACAGAGAGGATGGGCTCCTGCCAACTGCAACAAACTCCCTAAGTCCTGAGTCTTTTTTCTTGTAATTCCTTGCTAATAAAAAATAGGAGTTAACAACTTTTTAACTTTGTAAACTCCAAAAAACTTGTTAACTTTGTAATGTTTGTCATATATATGAAATGTGTTGTTTTGCTATAGTGTATTTTATTTTGATTATGAGGTTAATTGTCATTAATGTGGAAATAAGTGAATCTACAAAAATATTTTTTTTATTTTTATTTTTAAATTCATGACGCGCAAAAATGCGTGTCATAAGAAGATTTATGACGGGGCCTTCCTTGACGCTTATTTTATGACACAAATTTATGACGCTTTTTTGCGCGTCATCGTTTGCGCGTCATAAATGGGATGACGCGCATTTGCGCGTCAAGAGGATTCTTGACCCTGCCTTCCTTGACGCTTTTTTGCGCGTCATCTGGGCCCTTTCTTGACGCGCAAAAAGAGTCAAGAAAGGCCATTTTTGTAGTAGTGATCCTTCTTAGAACTTTCCGAACTCTGATCCTGCTTGTATAAGAAATTAAGCAATGTCGGTGACAAATTGCAATTCTTAACTTGTCTTTTCAACTCCAAAACCTCCAGTTTCAAGTCATTAATTTTCTGTTGACCGTCATACACCTCTTGTTGTGACTTGATGAACTTTTCATTGAGATCATCATATTCATACGTCTGTAACTTTCTGATCTCACATTCTGCAAATAGTTATTGTAGAACACTTTCTCTCTTTTGTTTATAGATTTCAACATCTTTAGTTAAGACTTCATTCTTGTCCCGGTACAAAACATTCTCATCTTGAAGCATAGAAATCTTATTTTGAAGTTTCTCAACTGTAATAGCAGTTTGTGCAATAAGAGCAGTAGCCTCTTCATATTTTTGCTGAACCGGATAACTCTTCTCAAACAAATTTTCAAAATCTTGAGTTACGTCTAACGCTTCAGCTTTAGCTTTCTCACACTCTTCAGTCAATTGAGTCTTTTCCTTCAAAACATCTTTATGAATATGAACCAACTCATAATATTTCTTTTGAAAATCCTCCAATTCTTTCTTTAACACCACAATTTCTTCAGTTGACAATTGACAATCTTGTTCAAACCTTGCAATCTTCTTGAGCAACTTCTCACATTTATAACAGTTAAATTCATCATCCTTTGAATTCTCAGAAGACTTAGGTAATTCTTCTTGAACCAAATATATACTTGAAGAAGTATCAGATTCCGTTAACAAGCTTTCATCATCATCATGTTGAACAGTTAAAGCAATTGAGATTGGAGTATGATTGGAGTATGATTGGAGTATGGTTTTTTTTTAACCTCTGAATCTGCATTCCAGGCAAATCCATCTGGATGCATAAATGTATTAGTCAAATCATGAGCAAGAGTAGCAGATTTCTGATCAACCTTTTCAGCTTTATCTGAAGGATGAAAAACTAAATGTGCATGCTGACCAGTTTTCAATTTACTTTCTGTAGAACTTGGACATTCTCGAGCAAAGTGACCATATACTGAACACTTATAACATTTCAACTTAGATTTGTCCAAACCAATCTTTCCTTCCTGATTAAGTCTCTTCTTACCAGTTCTATTGAAAAACTTCTTTGTTCGACGAACCAACATAGCATATTGCCAATTGAGATCCATTTCCTCCAAATGATCCTAATCAATCTGATCATAATATTCATTTGCTAACTCAGCATTACTCACAGAACTAGTGATAACACCAAAGTATGAAGATACTGAGGCAGACATCAATGCATTATAATCATCGACAGTTTGAACAGACAATGCACTTTGAGTCGAAGAACTTGGAAATGACACAGTACAACCAGTAGAAGAATAACTTGGAATTTCAGATTTACCTGCTAGAAATGCTGTAGGAGGAGCAGAACTAAGAATATTAGATTTCCCAGCATTCATTGTAGAATCATTTTCACCATGATACACTGCAGGATTCTGAATCTGTGTAGGAAGTGATTTATTCACCATTAATTCCATATCCCGAGCCTGAATTCTTTGTACCAAATCATTAAAAGACAATCCTGAAAAATCTTTTTCATGAGTAATCATCATCACATAATTCTCCCATTTTTCAGGCAAAGCTTCCAAGATCTTTTCTTTCATATCAACTTCTTCTTTAGTAAGATTCACCAAACGCATTTCACTCATCAGATGAGCGAATCTTGCAATCAGATTGGGAATCGTTTCATTCTGATAATGCTTAACACTATCAAACTCTTTTTTAAAACCTTTTGGCGACTTTTCTTGTATTGGTCATTGCCTTCACATCGTTTTTCCAATGCATCCCATAGACTTTTTGATGTGTAGTTACCAGCAAATTGATGAAGTAACTCTTTAGGCAATGCCATCGTTAACGTACCATATGCCTTTTTCTCAGCTTGATAAGCTTTCTTTTGTTCAGAAGACACTTTTCTTTGAAGAATAGGTTCACCAGTTTCATCTTTAGGGTAAACATATTGCTCAGTGAATGCTAACCACATATCAATGTCATTTGTATCGACAAACGCTTCAAACCGTTTAACCCAACTATGATAATCTTCCAATTTTAGCAATTTGGGAACTTTCTGACTTGTTCCGATTTCATTATCATAATTCATCATTGTTTGCATCGTAGCTTGAACCGAATTTTGAATAGCGGCAAATGCTTGAAAATCGGACATTTTCGAAAAACTGAACACTGTTCACTCCGAACTTCGTCCGAACCTACTATACCCTCCGAAGCTGCTCCGAACTTAAAACAAAAGTCCGAACTCTCAACGAACGTATCACCGAACTCAGAAACTCCGATCTATCTCCGATCCTAGTCCGAACTTCCTCCAAGACAGGATATACACCGAACTCTCTCCGATTAAACTCCGAACTCTCACCGAATCAAGAAAACTGACCGAACTTACTCCGAACCTGATGTTCGGAGCAGTTATGCCGAAACTGAAGTTCGGCCGATCGCGAAAATACGAAAACTTCGGAAAAACTCACTGGAATCGACACCTCTTGAGCTGTGAACACTCAATCAACTAAAAACGAACAAATACAGACATATTTGACGTAAATCATGAAGTTTTAAACGACGATTTTGAGAAATGGAGATGAGAAATGAGCTTTGAAAGTCAAACACGTGAATTCGAACTCAACAACTCTGGAAAACACTGATTTCCGACTAGTAGAGCAAACCTAATGCTCTGATACCACTTGAAAGTGCGTGAGCGTGCAGATCTTCTACTTAGTCGTAACGAAATCAATATAAACGTATAGAACACAGAGAGTAAATACAAATCTGGCTTGTATTAACCACAGAGAGTTTACACAAAGACACTCAGAAGATATGACATGAACCCCTGCTGAATTCTACACAAGACAACATATTTATACTAAGCTAAACCCGCTGGTCCGAACCTCAGGTTCGGTCCCGGCCATGTCCGAACTCTAGGTTCGGCCTGAGTTCGGACCTCAGCATTATTGTGATTCGTCTTGTATTCGATACTTCACATGACGATCAAGAACCATGTATCAACATTCCAGATCCAAGAATTATGATATTTTGGAATCAAAACTCTCCATCACACTCCTGCTCGTCCGGTTCGTTTCAGCTAGTTCAGCAGCTAGCATGTTCCTACTATAGATGTGGATGATGATGCAATTTTACCCTTAGCCCTTGCTTCCAATTTAGCCTTGTCCCTTCTGATAGGACGAGGACGTGGACGAGGTGAAGGAGGTGGTGGTGATTGTTCTCCAATCACATCATTATCATCATCTAAAGTGATGTCAAAATCAGGAGTGTCGCCGAAGTTGGCGTCAGATGCAGAACTGGTATATTCACAAGTGACGTTTGTCTTGGTTCTTTTGGCGGGGGCTTGAGTCATTAAGGCACTTGATAAATTTGGATGCTCTTTAATAAGCTTCCAAACATGCTCGTATCCAAAAGCATTACCGTTCTCGTTCGTAGGATCATTAATATATAACCCTCTAGCTTCTTCAAGATACTGGTCATCGGACCAACCACTTTTTTAACGAGACTTTTCTTGTAAGTACAACTCGCTAAATCTATCGATCTTTGACTTTATCATGTGCCAATGGCTTCTAGTTGGTGGTCATTTCGCATGACTTGATGAGCACTTGAAACGTAGTGGTCATGAACACTTTTCCAAAACGTTGTGGCATGTTGGTTGTTTGAAACAGTTGAGTCTTGAGAGACGTAGTACAATCCCTTGGCCAAAATCTCTTCGTCACTATTGGGCCACTTTTGACGGTTAGGCTTCCCGGGCTGAACTTCGGTTGGCACTTGCACCGTCTTTTTCCCTTTACCCTTCTTCGTCTTCTTCTTAGATGACGGTTGTGGTTCATCAACGGATGCTTGGCCTTGAGGATTAACTTGACTAGCTTGAAATTGTTGTTGTTGCCAAGCTAGGAACTATTGGTATTGTTGTAAAACCGAGATACGATCTTACTACTGCGTATATCAATCAATCATAGTAAACACGGATGTAAATAAGAGAAATCTTATTGATCACTTGAAGATACAAAGAAGACTCTCTCTAGTTTCTCTCTCTAGAACCCGTATAGAAAGTGTAGAATGACTTAAGGGTGTTTTTAAACTCATTCTAACACAACCTATTTATACTTAGTGACAAACAGCCTGCGTACCAAATGGTTCACCATCTGGTACGGGCGTACCATATGGTCCAGCGTACCATTTGGTACGACACCAATGATATTGTCACAACCACTCATAGACTCACTCTAACCTAGATACAATACACGAGACACATCATAGCATAGATATATGCTCTAACAATTGTTCTTGAGATGGTATTTGAAATTGAGGTGGTGGTTAAAATTTACCAAAAACCGGGTGATTATGAGAATTTACCAAATATAGGCGGATGTAAGTATTGGCCAAAACCATCGTAGTCTCGTTGTTGGTCGTCACAGGATTGCAAGAATTGGGTAAAAGATGTTGCTGATCTTGGATCCATGAGAAGAAATGAGAAGGGTTTGGTGTGCTGGTCTTGGATCCATGAGAAGAAATGAGAAAGGTTTGGTGAAATATTGAATAAAATGTGAGGAAGATTAAAATGAGAAGTGTTGGTGTGAATGAATGTGGTGGGATATATATATATTTATATAGGGTGGTAAGATAAAAAAAATTAAAAAAAAATGAAAGTTACCGTAAAAAAGCAAAAAAAAACATAATAGTAATAAGAAGGTGCCCGTTGAGACGTGCGGCTCGATTGACGCGCACCCTTGACAGCGTAGCATGCCTGGCGTGCGCTGTACGCTGTCCACGTGGGATAGATGTGCGGCTTCATGCCCGCGTTGTGGTCGGTCTAATGAAAAAGTATACTCACTCCCTATATTTGATATATGATAATAAATATTCATCCTTAAATTTATTATTTTATATTTATTATGAAAATTGGCTCATATTAATCCCAGTTATCTGAGTTTGACTGATAATAATCTTAGTTTTGATGTTTCCCCACAATAATCCCAATTACTAACCCATTGGCCTATATTGAACCGTCGCTAACTATACACTAATCCAGTTAGTGTGAGTGACTGTTTTTGTAATTTCATAAAATTGAGGGATTGAACAAGCGAGGCTCGAAAAGGCCGATTGAGACCAATTTACATGTTTTAAGTTGGTTTATCAGTTTGGTTTTCTTTTTGAGATATATTATTTGAAGAAAAGTGGTACGAGATACAAGAAATGATATCAACTGAGATGATCTTTTGAGGAAGATGACGTCATCTCTTTCTTGAAAGAAAGAATCTTTGTTGTGTTCTTCATGTCGTCGACTTCTTCTTCAATCTCAAATCATATCTTTCACTTGCAATCCTCCTAATTTTCTCATCTTTCACGGGCGATTTAGGCTGTGATTTTGCGATCTCATACTTTGATTTGTTGAGATTGCTTTTAGTGTCCAACAATCTCACCTTTGATAACGGCCTCGTAGCGTCTCGTTTTAGTTTTCCGGCGATCTCAACCGCCGGTGATTTCACTGGTTTGAATAAAACAAGATCAGAATCTTGTCTCTGATCTGTAGTCACCGTCTGCGATACGATGTTTGTGATGTCGTACCGAGTCTCCGGCTGATTCTTTCCCTCACTTGATTTTTAATCCGCTTTGGGTATTGAGTTTTCACGTCGTCATCTTGCCGGTTCACCACTTTCAATTATTTTTATAAGCTGCCAATTCGTGTTTGATCATATTACTATTAGGAAAATTGGCCTGTAATAATACAAGTTTTCACTCTTTGGCCAATAATAATATGAGTTTTTGAGTTGGTCTGTAATAATACCAGTTTTCGAACTATTGGACTGTAATAGTATGCCGTTAGTTTTTACTTAACAGGGTTAAATCCCTGCCTACGTGGCTGTCCACGTGGCTTCATTAATCATACGTGGCATTTTTAAGTGGGGGTTTTAAAAAGGAAAATTGGCCTGTAATAATACAAGTTTTCACTCTTTGGCCAATAATAATATGAGTTTTTGAGTTGGTCTGTAATAATACCAGTTTTCAAACTATTGGACTGTAATAGTATGCTGTTAGTTCTTACTTAACGGGGTTAAATCCCTGCCTATGTGGCTGCCCACGTGGCTTCAATGTATTTCTTTTAACAAAAGACTATAGTGGGGGCTGTTACATTAGCTCTGCCTATGTGGATTCCGATTTCTTCTTCAAACCTAGATCTGAACTTTTCCCCTTTTCTCCCTCTTTGCGGGGGCTGTTACATTAGCTCCGCCGATGGCGATGGCGGCGGAGGGGTCGATTGCGTCCGGTGGCGATGGCGGCGGACGGATGGGTGGCGGCAGGTGCGATGGCGACGGAGGGTGGTTGCGGCTGTTTGTTCTTCCTGTTTTCCTTTTCCTTTTTTTTTCTTTATATCTTAATAAAAAACAAAAATGAAGTTTAGAAATATTACAAAACTAGTCCTTATACTATAGTCTTTTGTTAAAAGAAATACATTGAAGCCACGTGGGCAGCCACATAGGCAGGGATTTAACCCCGTTAAGTAAGAACTAACGGCATACTATTACAGTCCAATAGTTCGAAAACTGGTATTATTACAGACCAACTCAAAAACTCATATTATTATTGGCCAAAGAGTGAAAACTTGTATTATTACAGGCCAATTTTCCTTTTTAAAACCCCCACTTAAAAATGCCACGTATGATTAATGAAGCCACGTGGACAGCCACGTAGGCAGGGATTTAACCTCGTTAAGTAAAAACTAACGGCATACTATTACAGTCCAATAGTTCGAAAACTGGTATTATTACAGACCAACTCAAAAACTCATATTATTATTGGCCAAAGAGTGAAAACTTGTATTATTACAGGCCAATTTTCCATTACTATTATTAAAACATAATAAATAAAACCATTACCACCGATCTCTTTGAAAAAGCTGCCAATGGTTGGTTTTGGCAAAATCCAAAAGTAAAAATCTATTGAAAGAAGGAATTTGTAGAGAATTAAAACAAAGAGAAATGTTAATCACATTGTAAAAGGTGAAGATTTGGAGAAGCAAGCAGAGAAGAAGCTTAGCGACTGTTCGGTTCCAAGCATGAAGATGCCACCGATCTCTTTGAAAAAGCTGCCAATTTTTATAAAATATGAAAATCATGTTTTTTTTTGAACGGCAAATTTGGATCATGTAATCTAATGGATCCATTACAGAACGACAGATTGCAGTTCGCTTTGTCGATTTGGAGGGAGAGTCGGTTAGTGTATAGTTAACGTCGGTTTAATATAGACCAATGGGTTAATAATTGGGATTATTATAAGAAAAAATTAAAACTGGGATTATTATTGGCCAAACTGGGATAATTGGGATTAATACGAGCCAATTTTCCTATTTATTATTACAAGCTTTTATGAATGATAGAAAGAGATCAATATATAAATTTATTTAAGTGAATAAGAATAGATATTAAAGAATGATGCAGAAGATTTAAAAAAAAATTTAAAAACTACATTTTTAGTATAGAGATAATGATGGTGAATTATATAAATATTACAAAACAAACTCAGCTTCACACTCAGTGAATTCACTATTCCTTAAATGTACAATTTGGTATGCTTTGGTTACAAGACTTTAAAGCTTTTAGCGTTCACATATACATGTATACGTATATGTATGTGGCCCTACCTGTCCTCTTATCCATTCCTCTCTATTATTGTTGAAGACTTTCACCTTTACAACATCTCAAATTCTCAATGAAGGAGGAGACGGTGATGGTGGACAATCTCACGAAACTCTCTCAACCCTGTTCTTACCAGACGTCATTCATTGGAGTATGTAGATTCCGGTTCCCGTCGTTCATAGATATGCGATGGTGAGGCGTATGGGTTTCTAGGGTTTTAGTACCACCGCTCATTGTTTCTCTCTTTAGAAACCCTTCTCTAAGTTCTGATCATCTCTGTGACACCGCCGACATGGTGACCACCGGCGTACTCTGTCTTTCGTGCTCCGATGTAATGCCGCCGGTGTGCGATGCTTCGGGTGCCTAGGGTTTCTTTTGGTCGGAGACTTATGTAAAACCGAGATACGATCTTACTACTGCGTGTATCAATCAATCATAGTAAAAACGGATGTAAATAAGAGAAATTGTATTGATCACTTGTAGATACAAACATAAACTCTCTGGTTTCTCTCTCTAGAAAACACACACACAAAGTGTAGAATGATTCAGAGTTCTAAGCAATCATTCTAACACGAACCTATTTATAGTTAGTGACTAAACAGGCTGCGTACCAAATGGTACGGGCGGACCATTTGGTCCGGTGCCAATGATATTGTCACTAGAATACTAAGACACGTTCACATAGATACAATACACGAGACACATCATAGCATAGATATATGCTCTAACAACTTAGAACTCTGCTTTTTCATATCCGTACCGGTGTTCATGTGAGGGTTGGATGTTAATTTTTGTCACACCCCGGTCAAAGGATTTGGGTGTGAGCGAGACGGAATCATAGTCGCAGATATACAGAACAACTTCTACTAAATTCAAACGTCATTTAAAACATAACACCATTTATGTTGCAGCGGAAAGTTGTGGTGAAATGATAATGTCTTACATTTGAATAAAAGTCTTGGATTGATATTGAAATCATAAATCAGTTTATTTAAGATAAGTCGGGACTACGACTCCAGTGAAGCAGGGTCGAAAGTTACAGTGAAGCCCCATTTGCACGTCTTCCATGATAAGCTTAGATACCTGAGAAATCATGAGTTTTAAAAGGTCAACATAAAGTTGGTGAGGTTCACAGGTTTATGATTCGATGGTAAGTTTATAAAAACAGTTTACAGTATGTTGGAATAACAGTTTACGGTATGTTGGAATAACAGTTTACGGCAGGTTGGGATAACAGTTTACGGCATACTAAAATGTTACGTTGGTTTACTGTCGTGGTTGTAAGATCCTACCATGAACCTCAAATTCGAATACTAACGGATTACCCACTCATAGCATTCTATCCCAAGAATACCGAACAGGCGAGAATAACTGACGTGTACCCCTTGACAAAATACGAAGTCAGGATTGGAGCTACCAATCTGGGCAGGGTTGTCAACCCAAATAGATCTATTCACTAGTTATCGTTTCGAGCAGAACTAATCGAATTCAATTAATAGTGGGATTCAGTTGTACAAACGTTTATAACGTCTCTGTACCATAGTTTGGGATACGGGATGGAACATGTAGTCATACGGCTAACAGGTAAACCATAACATTAAGTAAAAAGCATTTTATCAGTTCATGATTTCTCCCCCATAAGTGTAAAACAGTTGTAAAGAAAAGGGGCCGTGAAACTCACTTGATTCAGTGATGATGATGGATAGCCGAGTGGCAACTAGCAAGTAACGTCCTAATGAAACATAAGACAACATGCATAAGGGTCCACTTAATCATTTGAGTAACGAACGTTACCCAAATGATACCGGTCAAGTCTTGACGTATAATCCCGTTTGTAGCTTTTGAAAACCCGTCAGTTAATCAGTTTAAAATCAGTAAATGCTAATGTTCACGTATGAAATCATTTATGTAATTTGAATTCAAGAATTTAACATGTGATCACGTATCATAAAAGTCAGTTCAATCAAGTCTTGAATATTGTTTTAAATAATAATATTTATTATTATTTTTAAGTTCGTTCGATCGATTGAATATTTAATCGCGTTAAGTTATAATATATATAACTAGAGTTGATAATTATTATCAAAATAATTATTCTAACTTGTTGGAATAATTTATCAAATTATTACAAGTTAAAGATTTAATGATTAAACACAAGTAGGTAAATATTAAAGGTTATTTTAATATTAAACTCATGTTTTGAAAATTAGGGTTTTGAGTTAATGTAAATATAATTATTATTAAAAGTAATTATATTAACAAACCAAAATGATTTTAACTCAAATTAGGGTTTCTAAACTTTATAAGGATAATTATTTGCTGAAAATAATTATCTACGATTTATTACGTCGGAAAACATTTTTAAATCGTTTAAAGATTTCGTTTCAATTCTAAACGTTTAAAAATAAACATTTGATCCGGTTAAAACGTTTTGAATATTTTGATTTATTTATAATAATCAAAAATATGTTTTTCATAGTTTCTATAAGTCTTTTGATTTTATTTTTATAAAATCATTTCTAAATAACTTTATTTATCAAATAAAGTTAGGGTTTTAAATTAAAGACTTTTTATAGAACATTCTCAACATAAAACATTTTCCACTTTTTGTATAAATTCCAAGATTTTATACTTTTTGTCGATTGTCCAAAAATATGATATTTTACCATTTTTGAACATAAAATATATCTATATATATTTTATCCATTTTATTTTTATAAAATCTAAACAAGTCTTTTAAATCTTGTCTTTTAGAAATTATATTTTTATAAAATGTGACCATTTTATACAAGTTAGCTTCCATGGTGAATTCTTATGGTTTAGATCCAAGTAATTTTTATTAAAACTACTAAATTCAATATTTAACTATAAAAATCCATTTAAGGGTTTTTAAGATTATCATTTCATGTCAAATTTTTATGTTATCATCCTAATGTCCAAAATAGTCCACGTGTGTTATTATCATCATATTTAGTCCATGATCATTGTCATTAGCATATAACAACTTATAAATAAGATGATTAACCATAAAAATAACAATCAGTAATTCTAGTAATTCAAATCATACTAAAACATGATTATAGCATTATTTAACCATTTGTAACAACTTAACATGTGATAACAACTCAATTGAACCATGCAACATATATAACATTTTTAACCAAACTATTTATTTAATCCATTAAGCTAGCAACATTTAACATGGGTTTTTAAAGGATCGATTGTCAAGACCCGGGAATCGTTTGGGAACGTTAGTAACGTATAATAAAACACGTAAACGAAACGGTTAATGGACTCACAAGGGGATGAGTTAAACCGAGTAAAAGGAGGAGAAATGTGGTGGTTCGCGGTGGTCTGCGGCTGCACAGCGGCGGCAGCGGTACGGCACGACAGCAGGTGGACAGCAGCAGCTCCGGCGGCAGCTCACGGCAGCAGCACAGCGGCGGACAGCAGCTGCGGTCGGAGGCTGCAGTTAGTGGTGGTGACTGTGGTTCTCGACAGAAAACGAGGAGGAGACAAGGAGGAGAGGTCTGGGCGGCTGTGGTGGATGATGGTTGGTTCGTGGTGGTTCATAGTTGCAGCAGCGGCGGTAGCTCGGCACGGTAGCAGGTGGTGGCTGTGTTTCACGGTAGAAGGAGGAGAGGTGATGGTGGGTTGTGGTTTTGCCGAGAGGAAGAAGGAACAAGGAGGGGGAGGGCTGTGACGGGGCTGATGGCAGCAGTTAGGGGGGTTCGCGGTGGTGGCCTGGTCCGGTGGTAGCGGTTGTGCGGCGGTAGGCAGTGGCGAACTGGAGCAGCAGTCTCAGCGACGGACAGCAGCTGCTTCACTGCAGTTGCTCCGGCGACAGGGGCTGTGATGGTGGGTTGGCTGCGGTGGTTGCTGGTGGTGAGTCACGGTGGTGGTGTGTGGTGTTGTTTGGCCGGAAAACCGCAAGAAAGGAGGGGTGATGGTGTACGACGGTGATGGTGGTTGATAGTCTTTGGTTGCTTCACCGAGAGAAAAAAAAAGAAACGGTAGAATTGGTTGGTGGTTGTTTTGTTGTTGTTGCTCACCAAGAAGAAGAAGGGAAAAAGAATGGAGGTGGATGGCAATTGTTGCTTTACGTGGAAGAAGAAAGAAAGGAAGGGGGTTGGTAGAGATTGTGGTGGGTTGAGTGAACATGTCACTATTTGGAGGAGGTGATGATGATCTAAGGTGTAGGTGGTAGGATGGTGAGGTGGTCAAGTTACCTCCCTACAAGTTACCAACTAATTTGACTAGTAACTTTTATAAAAAATATAAAAATGTAGGTGACACTTTTTATATAAACTTGTTGAGTCTTAAATTGTAGTTTAAGTTTTGAAAATCTTGTGTAAAATATATAAAAGATTAGGAATAATAAATTTCATAACTTTTATAAATAATAAAAGTATAAAATTATATAAGTTGGTGATTAACTTTTATAACCATAAAAAGTGGTAACAAGTTTTATAAAAATTAATACAAGGTCGATGGGCCAATATTATTTAAAATTTACTCATTGGGTTGGGCTCGATATTGGGCCTAAGTGTTTAAGGAAAATACGAACTTTGACGGTTAATCGGTTATGGGTCGTTCGGGTCCAAACGGGGCACCGGTTCGAGGCCCGGGCCCGTTGTGTATCGGTTGAGTTCACGGATCGCCACGATCATTCGGTTCATAAGGGTTATGAAACGGTTCAAGGTTTCGGGCTCGGTTTAATTGTTTTAGGCTTATTGGGCCTATTGGGCCAAGTCGGGCCCAATTAGGTGATCGGTTGGAGTTTAGGCTTAAGTCTCGACAACGATTTCAGTTTGCGATGTTTTTATTTCGTAAAAACAATTGTTCGAGTCGGTTACATCAGTTTTTCAGAAATCAGATATAGTTTTCAGTTTTGTACTCGGGGTACGGTTAACGTTTTCAGTTTTGTCAGTTCGTAACAGTTTTAAGCTCGACCGTCCAGATTGTTTAAAACCGAATAGTTTTAAACATATGATCGCTTATCAGTTTGATGTGTCGGTTATACAAGTGTACGACACCAGTTCCGGATAAAATATAAAAATACATTTTATATTTGTTTTTCTTGTTATTGAAATTTCATAATTAATCCATAGAATCTCTTTGAAATTTACGGGTATACGTTTCAAGTACAAACGCGGGATTAGGTTTACGTCATCAGTTAACGGTCAGGTACAGTAATTAACAGTTTAAACAGTAATCAGATCGGTTAATGCACATTAATACTTAATTAAAGAGTCAAAGTAAAGAGGTTTGACCTAGGGTTTTTGGACGAGGTGTCACAATTTTGTTCTTTAATCATTGTTTTTCGGTGGTGGATTTGGCCGGTATGGAACCCTGGCGTCGCTATGGTGCTCGATCCGTTTGATGATCCCGTGGTTTTCTATATGGCCGTTATTTTCCGGTAGGTTTTCTTCGGTTAAGGTCAGTGTTCTCTAAGCACCTTGATTTTCTGATTTGATTTCTGTTGCGAATGTTTGGTTTCTATGGCCCGTGGCTGTGATTTTCATCTGAAAAGTGGGGTACAAAGAATTTTCTGTTGGATTTCTGGTGCGGCTGTTTCGTTTAAATGGCCAGAGGCTGTGATTTTCACTTGAGAAGTGTGGTATGAGGATGAATTGGGATGCATTTTGGATTATGTTTGCAATTCTGACTTCTGATATGGTTGTTCCTTTTGTGGTCGACTTTTGGTGTAGATGTTTTGTTTATATGGCAATAGACTGTGATTTTCACTTGACAAGTGGGGTACAAATATCAGTTGGCCTGCATTTTGCTGTCTTTTGTTTCTTTATTGTCCATTGTGTTATGCTAGCTAATCCTATATATTGTTATTTGTTCTTTATGTTGGCAGCAGAGAGCAGTGATTTTCATTGAGGTAAACCCTGTTTTTTTTACTTTGCCTATTCGATTTTGTGGAGTTAAAATGATCTTTCGAGCTCTTGACGAAGAGTGATGCCATTATTTTGGGTGAAGTGGTAAGGATAAGGTAAATTGGCAACTTCTTACTTTCTCCTGTACATGATTGGCTTGTGTAACAATTATGTTTTTTTTAACAAGTGAATTTGTATGTAACAATTATGTTTTTTTTAACAAGTGAATTTGTATGATTTAATAAAACATTTTCAGGACTTTCATTAACATATTTCATTTTTGTTCTCCAAGGTTAGAGTTGGGTTGGAGACAGGGGCGGATCTACGTTGTGTTTACCTGGTTCACGGGAACCCAGTGACTTTCAAATTTTATTGTAAATTTACATATAATACTAGGAGTGAATCCTTATATAGAACAAGGAGTGAATCCTGGTAACTAAATACTTTTAGCCCAACTGGAATGCGCCGTATCATTCAACCGAGAGGTTCCTGGTTCGATTCCCTCTCATTCCGTCTTTTACTTTTAATTTTCTTCTGTCCGTTTTTTACTTTTTTCTAAAACAGGTTATAAACAAACAATTAGGGTTTTTTAGTTTTCAACAACAGCGCCTCAAGTCTACGAACCTCTACGAGACTATGAACCTTACCCCCTCTGACCTTCTTCCTCAGAGCTCAGGCGGCCCAGCTCCGCCTCCGGCAACCTCTCTGGCTCTCTCTCTCCGGCTCGCTCATTCTGTCTAGTGTCTCCAGACTCCTCGGAGTCGGCGACCTCTAATTTTCATACCTTCAATTTCTAGAAACATTTGGGTTTTTCCAATATCATAATCTCACAAGTAAGTTAAGAAGAATTACTTTGGGTTTTTTCCTTATATGATTATTTATTGATTGATTTAAGGTTAAATAGTTGAATTTGTTCTTAGTTTTAATGAATTTGTTGTTTGTTATATAACTTTATGAATTTATTGATTTAGATTTTGTTTAGGTTTTTATTTAAGGTGCTGTTTGTTTTTGCAGACAAAAACTGTCTGCAGTCTGATTTCATCTGATTTCATGTCTGCATCTAAAGATGTGGTCTAAAGATCTGTAATCTGAAAATAAAAGACTGATTGTTTTATTAACTTGACAATGTCTGCAAAAACTGAAAAATATATAACTATCAAAATTATCTTACTAAATTAAAGTCATTTAACGTTCAAATTATAATATAAATACAATAATAAAACCAAATATCAATAACATAAAAACATAAGTAAAATGGTGGTGGTGGTGGTGGTGGTGGTAGTGGTGGCGGTAATGGTGGTGGTGGTGGTGGTAATGGTGTGGTGGTGGTGGTGTTGGTGGTGGTGGTGTGCTGGTGGTGATGGCGGTGATGATAGTGGTGGTGTGGTGGTGGCGGTGGTGGCGGTGGTGTTAGTGGTGGTGGTGGTGGCGGTGGCGGTGGTGTGGTGGTGGCGGTGGTGATGGTGGTGGTGGTAGTGTGGTGGTGGTGGTGGTGGTGGCGGTGGCGGTGATGGTGGTGGTGGCAGTGGTGTGGTGGTGGTGTTGGCGGTGGCGGCGATGGTGGTGGTGGTGGCGGCGGTGTAGTGGCGGTGGTGGTGGCGGTGGCGGTGGTGCGGCGGCGGTGATGGCGGCGGTGGTGGTAGTGCGGCGGTAGGGGTGGCGGCGGGGGCGGCGGTGGCATGTGGTGGCGGGGTGGTGGTCGGGGGGCGGCGGCGGCGGTGGTGGGGGCGGTGGTGGCGGTGGTGGGATGGTGGTTGTGGTGGGGTGGTGGTTGTGGATGGGTGGTGGTGGTGGTGGGTGGCGGTGTGGTGGTTGGGGCGGTGGTGGTGGTGGTGGTGGGGTGGTGGTGGGGGGGGCGGCGGTGGTGGCGGCGGGGTGGTGGTTGGGGGGGTGGTGGTGGTGGTGGTGGGATGGTGGTTGTGGTGGGGTGGTGGTTGTGGATGGGTGGTGGTGGTGGTGGGGTGGTGGTGGTGGTGGTGATGGTGGTGGGGTGGTGGGTCTTTTTTTTTTAAGCTTTTAAGTTCTAGTGTGAAGATGAAATAAGCAATATTTATAAGTTTTTTTTTGAAGAGGTTTTAAGATTAAATAAGATCTTCATAAAAAAAAACAAACAGTCTTCAAGCCATATGTCTGCGCGCCTGCAGGCATAGCCTCCTCTGAAGATGTATTAAGCAAAAACATACAGCACCTAACTAATGTGGTTTTTAATTTGTTAGTTTTAATGGATCTCTTAGTAAAAATAACTGGATTCCTGTGCAAAAGACGTGGATTGTGGGTTACCTGGGTACAAATTTTTGGGATTGAGGATTTCAAACAGTGCTATAAAGATAGTGATTGCTTGGTTGCTAAGCAGGCTTATGTGGATTTTCATGGGCTGATTATCAAAAGGATCAGACTTTGAAGATGCTACCTGTTGTGGGTATGTCCTCCACTTGAGGTATATTTGGTTATTGTTTTATATTGCTTGTTTTGTTTGGTTGTTTTGAAGGTTTGGAAGAATTTTCATGTATAGATTTTATTTTTCTAGATGGTTAGTTAGTATGATTCTTGGCCGAGATTGTTATCTCATTTTTGTTACCACCTTTAAGAGTATTAGTTCTTTTGGGATTATATAGATTGAGGCTTATTAGTTTAGGTAGCTCAGACTTGATTAGATTAAGTAACTACATGAAACTATGACTTGATATTAGACTTACTCATTAGTTATTGGTTTAATAGTTTATTAATTAGATGAATGCTTAATTAATTGTCAAATCAAAATCGCAAATAGGAACCGGGGTTTTCTTGAAAGTTAAACTACATGTCTTGTTAAAAAAGAATGAGGACCCCAAAATTTTAATCCGCTTCGTGCCTGCAAAACGTTTGAGCTGCCCCTGAACCTTAGCCGACCCGAACCGACTAAACCGAATTTTTTGACACTTAGTTGTTAGAATTCCGAACATCGAAAAAAAGTGAACCCAATGAAAAAAATTCCTGGATCCGCCCCTGGTTGGAGATGGCTGTGATTAAGGAGAAGCACCATATTGATGGCAGAATGGTAAACATTTTATCATATACAAGTCACTAAATTGAGTTCTTGAAATGCTATTTATTAATGATTGTAAGAAAATGAAGTTAAGGCGACGAAGGCAGTTCCTAGAGAAGATCAGAACAATCAGTAGAAGCATTGGTACCATTAAAAGTTCCTCTGCTCCGAAACGGACAAGAAAAATACTCGGACAACCTTCTATATCTCTGACTTAGTTAAAATACAAATAACTAATTGTTTAGAATTGCTCTTTAACTTTTAACTTCCATTGTCTTTTGGTTCTTATTTATTTATAA
Source organism: Deinandra increscens subsp. villosa (assembly GCA_039602395.1). Taxonomy (NCBI): domain Eukaryota; kingdom Viridiplantae; phylum Streptophyta; class Magnoliopsida; order Asterales; family Asteraceae; genus Deinandra; species Deinandra increscens. Next base: position 541,917 of record JBCNJP010000020.1, on the reverse strand, counting down.
CTGGAGCATTTTTTAATTTATTTTTTCGTTATTGTAATGATGCTAAAGAAGGTACATTTAGTTCTCATGATGGAAGTTGGTTACTGTTTTCACGTTTACACACCATTACGTTGTATCTTCACTGCAAATGTCAGGTCCTTTTACATGCTACAACATTGGTTTATAATTTTCAGGCAGAAACTGACTTTACATGAGAGGAAGTTCTATAAATTTACGAAATTTCTATAAGAAAATTAAGCTTTCATTTATCAAATTTCCATGCTGAAATTGACCTTACAGTTTATGTGATTCAAGTTGTAATGATTTGTTTTGACTAAAGAAGTCAAAATTAGTCTAACTCTATCCAATTCTTTGAAAAAAAAATATTTACTAAACAAAAAGGTTTAAAAAAGAACATAAACTCACTTCATTTCTAGCACATAATTTGTGAAAACTTCATTTGCGATCAGCAGTTGTATAGATTGAATGCCACCCCCTCTGAATTTTGACATGTTCATCCCCTTTAAACAAGTCAAGAGCAAAAACTTTATATGCATATATTGAAGTCAGGGCCAAACCATTAAATTTATAAACGAGTCAAATTGGTAATGTGAAATTCACTCTCATTCACTCAAATGAAATGGTTTTAAGAGCATTCCAATGCTTTTCCCCCTCTGATTTTATTGATATGAACTGGTTTATTTTATGTTCTATGTTGTGTTGTCCGCTTCAACGATTTCGACTGTGCCTTTAATGTTTCAAGCGTTTGGTTTAAGATTTTTAAAACTAATGTTGTGTATAGTTACTGCCTTGACAAGAGGATACATCTTAAATTTTTGTTTATGCATGAAGAGATGGCTTTACTTACGCTACATCTATTCCACCCAAAACCAGCAGGTAGAAGCAAGTCAATTTGCAAAGGATTAGATTTGTACATGTTCAAGAAACTTAAACGACCGTCTCCGCCGCAACACGCGGGAGGGGTCAACTTCTAGTGGTGAATACAACTAAAATGTAAACATTTTCATGTTATGAACCGGTCAGCTCTACAGTGGGTCAAGATGAGCCAATCGGCTTAACACCACTGTCATCTATTTCATATAAAAACTATAAACAATTAATGCGTTAATTTTATTATTACAAAGACAATCTTGCAACAACAATAGTTTCATTAACTGTCCCTCTTTTAGTTAAACTTTTTTATTTGACCTGTTTAAGACAACATACAACCAAACCAACCGATAACAAATACTAAAAACAATCATACAAGCATCTATTAAAAACCTCTTACCCAACTCCAGAACTCACAGAGATGAAGATCTTAAATGATTGAGGTCCACAAATCCAGCAAGCACTGCTCTGTTACGTTCTTTAACCTTTGTCTGATACAAAACTCTGCAAAGTTGGAAGTCGTAATAAGTTGAAACACACAAGTAAAGGAAGCAACTTCAACCCTTTACCCAAAAATTGCCTAATGTGTATAGAAGTCTCTTTTTAACAATATAAAACAAAAGAACAAGGTGGGTCGGGTTAGGTTTTGACCTCAACATAAAAATTGTCCATTTTTACCCGTTAGACAAGCTACCAGACACGCATATTCTGCCACCACTAGTAGATTGAAAGAATTCTATAATACCTCGACCCTTCAAGCCACATCTCAGTGGTTAATGTTTCACCAGGGTAAACATGCAACAGAAATCGACCCGAAATGGCTTTGACAAGGTTTGCATCTCCATTGCAGACGGTTCTGATGATAGCCCTGACAGCAAAGCCTAGGGTGCACAGCCCGTGAAGTATTGGACGTGAAAACCTTCACATGAGTAGTAGTTAGTTAACATATTAGCTGCAAGGAATAACTCTTTAAATATAACAAAATGGAAATACGAAAGTGATGTTGGATTCTCAAGGATAATTAGATACAATACATATCCGCAAACTGCTTCTTATGAAAATAATGAATGTGACTCAAGTTCATGAGAAGAAGAAAAGAGAAGAAATATAGAAGTGATAAAGAGATGTGGTCAAAGGTTTTTAGAACAAAATCATAACTAAATTAATGTCGGTTTGTAAATCCCATACCCCTAAGAGAAGACTGGAGCTGGTGATCCTCCTACTCAAAACGACAAAACAGAATCATGACTGTCATGTACAATCTGTCCTACTCTTCAAATTCTCTCTTTTTTGGAATACTTCTTGAGCAGAAAACATCCAAAGAGATTCGGGGTGTCATATTCATATGCATCCAAATCTTCTAATCGAGCCATGACACTTAAAGAATCTTTGTATAAATTATAATCACAGTGGATCTGATGATGAAACTGAAAGAGCTAAATATTATCTTGGCTGAGCAAAGATTCCCTCGCAGTTGTCAGCTAACTTGTCAAACCTTCAGATTTAGTGGCAGCTATTCTCTCTGATTTCCATGATGAGTCATCTTTGCACTGCACTTATGACTTGAGTAAAACCAGTGCTTTACCATGATTTTCACAATTCCCTCACTGCCAATGAAGTTGTCTTGGCCAAATTCAAAAAGCCCTCCGCCTTTCTTAGTATTACAAGCACTGAGAAACCCTCATCCTTTACCTCTCAGTACATGCCATGGAATAATCACCCGTATAGCACTCTCTTGGTTTTCCTCTTAATCCAACCAACTCTTATCAGTGGAACCACTAGCACCTATAGTGGAAACCAGCCCAGAAATTGAGGGGGCTGTGACCACCATAGTTGAGGCCATGGCAATCAACATCGGAACAAAGGAAGACAGGCAATAGGGGGTCACAAAAAAGGAGGTGGTGTAAGAAGTTAAAACTATAATACTCAAGGCCACTTTGCGATACAGTGTTATCAACAAGGAATAACTAATAGCAGCCCTTGGTCATATCAATCGGGAAAATCTTATAAATTACTCCTTTGTCTGATTTCAAGAATCCCTCTGATTTTGATTCGATAATTATTAATGTTTTTGTTGATCACTTCTGTAAATTTATGTGGATCTATCATATTTATAAAAAAAAAATGGTGTTTACGATTTGTCTTTGTTGCTTAACATATGTTCGGACAAAAAATTAGATCCATGCAAACAAATGGCAAACCAGGTGCATGAGGCTCCCACATGTGCGGGTCCCACGGTGTGTTAGCCAACTTGGGTCTAATGTACTCATCTTTCTCCAACATTTCCACATACGGCTACTTCCAACTCGAATCTATGACTACCATTACTCCAAATTTCACCCATGTCCAAACAAACTTATGTGGACCGATATATTAGATTGGTAATTGGGACTGAAAAATAAACCAAAGAATGATTGTATATTGTATCGGGTCTGATGGACCTTATAAAGCCGAGAGTATGCAAGGTTTGTGATAACTGATAAGCCGTGAAGGCCAGGGTTGCTTGTTTGAGGCCATATAGCAATTTGTGAAGTAGGCACACATGATCCGGTTTTTATGAAAAAATAAAACCCGAAGGATTCCGTAAGTAGAATCTTTTCGTCGGATCACCGTGCAGGAATGCACTGTGAGCATCCAGTTGTCACAAGGACCACTTATGAGTAAAATCGAGGCAAGGCAGTTGAAAAGGACAAAGTTGCTGCCAAGACTCTAAAGATGCCTTGAATATGTTAGCTTGAAGACATATGTGGTTCTATCACCTCTAGTTGCTCTTGAATGCCTTGAATATGTTAGCTTGAAGACAAACTCTACGTTTTTCACAAGTAGAGGTTATCGGTGTGATAGGAATCATGTTTTAGTAGTAATGGTCATGTGTCTATTCTATGAGGGGCTAAGTGTAAGTTTGATTCTATAAATAAGGTCATAGCTGATTTGAGAGTTAGGGAAGAAGATTGGCTAAGTTTGTTAGGCTCTTTGCTTTAGCATTGAGAAGGGTATATCCCTGGGTCACCCTTGGGTGATATTCTATCCATTGTAGATCCATTTGGATCATCATCTTTTATCAATATCAAGTTCTTATTTCAGTTTTAATCTCAATTTATGTTACTGCTGCTGAGATTCTGAATCAGATCTGCATCATTGGTCCGACCTGCCTCCCTCCTTCCTCTGCTCGCCATTTCCGATTCCGCCTCCATCGTTTTTGTTGCAGATTTCATTCCCGCTTCTCGTCTCGATCAATCCGATTCCCTTTCCGCCTCCTTCTCGATCCAATTTCAGTTGCATCAATTTCCGTTTTATTGCTCCCGCAGATTCCCTCTCAGATTGACTTTCGGATTCAATTTCCGATTCAATTTTGATCGCTAATCAAGTTGGTAGCTCTTGTTTCAGTAATCGATTAGTAATCGATTCTGATCTCGATCGCTATTTCACAATCATCTATCTCTGGTCGGAATATCGTCAATTCCAATTTCACGTTAATCAGATCTTCATCAGCTCCTCATTCATAATTGGTTCGGTTTGTGATTTTTGCATCCAGTCCGCTCCAGTTTCACTTACGCTTCAATTCCAATTTTACTTTATATCTAGTTCCAATCTATTTCTTCATTTACGCTTCAATTCCAATTTTACTTTCTCTCTAGTTCCAATCTATTTCACCTGCCGATTCAATTTCGCCTTCCAATTTCTCGTTCGTTCTCCTTTCCAATTGATAATTTCGGTTTCAGTTTCAGTTTCAGATCCAATTTTCCCTTTACGTTTCAGTTTAGCCAGCCCCCACAATCGGATTCTATCCTATTTCCGATTGAACTTCAGCTTGAATTTCGAATTCAATTTATGTTTCTGTTTACGATTTCCTTTCAGTCGCTCGTTTCCAGTTGTTAATTTCAAGTTAGAATGGATCCTTCATCTACTCAGGAAATCCGGATTCAGAAGTTAGAATCTAACCTTGCTGGAATTCACTCCGTACTCAAGTCATGGGAAGAGTCTCGTGCCGAATTGCGGAATCTCATTGATTGGATGAAAACTGAGTTTTCTATTCCTGATTCGGGATCTCGAGTCCCACCATCTGCTGCAGCGTCTCTGCTTGCTCGTTTCGACAACATTGTTTCCGGATCCAACGCAAGTTATGCATCCTGTCACGTGGTGGGTCACCTGGGGGACCATCACGCACTTGGGGACCGGGTTCACTCTGACCTGGGCTTACGAGGTGTAGAAACTATTTCCGCAGCACCGGTTCCTAATCCTCCCTTACCGTTGGTCAAAACTGCTACAGCGGTTACAAGGCGTGTTGCTTCAGTTCACGTTTCATCAACTGCTATGCCATTCTCAGAGTCGGTATTGCAGCCTCATCTCAAGTCAAATCAGGTTGTTCTCAAGGAAACGGCTGCTGGATTTGGTGATTTTGGCGGATGGTTAGCTCAAATCCCTCCTAAGTTGTTTGATTTGGAGCGTGATCCGCAACCACCTGACCCTTACATACCTTTGGTCGATCTTGTGGTAGAGTTCATTGCTAGTTCATTCCACATTCCTTCTAGGCAGTCATGGGTGATTCACGGGCAGTGTCGGCCTCCGGAAGATGCATTCGTGAAGGCTGCCACCTCATTTGGGAATCCATTTGTTGGTTTCAGTCTTGAGGACAAGACTGTTTTGAAGGGGGGAGTAGTGATAGGAATCATGTTTTAGTAGTAATGGTCATGTGTCTATTCTATGAGGGGCTAAGTGTAAGTTTGATTCTATAAATAAGGTCATAGCTGATTTGAGAGTTAGGGAAGAAGATTGGCTAAGTTTGTTAGGCTCTTTGCTTTAGCATTGAGAAGGGTATATCCCTGGGTCACCCTTGGGTGATATTCTATCCATTGTAGATCCATTTGGATCATCATCTTTTATCAATATCAAGTTCTTATTTCAGTTTTAATCTCAATTTATGTTACTGCTGCTGAGATTCTGAATCAGATCTGCATCACGGTGTGCAAGAAATGATTCCACACTGGCTATTTATTGTCATTATGGTTCGTTTCTGGGGTGAAATTCCCTCAAGGATCTTGGCCCATTCCATTTTTTTCTAGGCATTAAAGTTGTTCCATATCCGTATGGTATTGTGCTGTCTCAACAGCGATAACTGTTCACTCACTACAGTAGATTGGGTCTCTCATATGTTGAGCCCCCTTTGTATCTCACAACTAATTTCCATATCAACCAATTACACTGAAATTGGTGGTGATGTCCAGCGAACCAGATCTTGCCTTTGCAGTTAATAAGGTTTGTGTATCATGCATGTGTAAACTAAGGACACTAATATGAAACTCCGATATCTCAGGTTTGTGGGGTCATGGATGTGTAAATTAAGGATACTAAAATGAAACTCCGATATCTTATGAGAACGTTGGCATAAGGTTATTTATACACATGTTGTCCTCTTTTTCTTCTTGATACATTCTCGGAAACCTATTGTGATGTCGAGTTCGGCGGAACATATGATGCCATGTTCATGTTATATTTCTAAGTATAAATCTCTTAATGTGGACTTCTCAATAATGCATGGTATTTGAGTGGCCTAAATATAAAGATGCAGACAAAAAGGCGGAATCCCTTCTTCATGAGTTGAGCTCCATAGTCTAAAGCCCTAATGATACGGATCCGTTCCATTTGGATCATGACCCAATGGGCCAAGATAGTGACATAGACCCATCGGATACAACAGGCCGGCTGGAAGGACACGAAAGTGGCTAGGAGGAGTTTTATGTGATAAAGATCCAACCCAAAACAAGAGGGAGTATTTTTATTCTAGTTTTTTATCTTTCAAGTATTTGTTCCTAAAATAAGTGAGATTTTATCTCAGAGTTATTTCTTCACGTTCTATTATTTAAGTCATTGTAAAACTCTAGTTTTGGGTTGTTATTGATTATTGAATGAAAGAATATTTTCTTGTTAAACAAGTTATCGTTTAACAGATCATCCGGTTGGCCGGGATCAAACCGTCGACGTTGTCTTGGTTGGCCAAGGACGTTGCCGCTAGGTTTAGCCTAGGTATTTATCACCCGCTTATACGAATCCGTATCAAGTGGTATCAGAGCTCAGGTATCTCAAAATGTCGTTGAATGGAGATCGCGGACGCCATAATAACCGTAGATTCGCCGCCGGAGGCAACGGGCATGACGAACGTGACCCTCGCGATGCTGAGATTGAAAGACTTCGCCAGCGGGTTCGGGAATTGGAGATCAATCCGTTTGATAGGTATGAAAGACAATATGAAAGCACACATAGTGATTCAGGCGTAGATGAAGACGGAGTTGATTTTGAATAAAGAAAATTCTTGTTGAACAGGTTTTGTTCATTGATAGTTCCGGTTGGCCGGATATCACAACCGTCGACGATTCTTGGTTGGCCAAGATCGTTGCCGCTAGGTTTAGCCTAGGTTATCTTCACTCGCTTATACAGCCAACAACACCAGGCAACACCACAGCGACGCCACAGAGCACCGGCCGATTCGCCGTTGTTTCAAAGGCCACCACCAGCAGATCCTCTACGTTCGTTGGGTATTCGTACTGAAATTCCGGAGTTTGAAGGTAAATTTTCTTCTGATGATTTCATTGATTGGTTGCACACGGTAGAGCGAATCTTTGATTTGCGAGACATTCCAGAAAATATTAAAGTCAAGTTGGTTGCTATTAAACTAAAAAGATCAGCCTCTTTATGGTGGGAGCATGTTCAAAAACAACGGTTTAGAGAGGGCAAACATAGGGTTGAATCATGGGAAAAGATGAAAAGTTTGATGAAAAAAAAGTTCTTGCCTGTTTCTCACAAACAGGACTCTTATTTGGAGTACCATAATTTGCGACAACAACAATTGACAGTGGCAGAGTTTGTTGCTGAATTTGAACGTGTACGCATGAGATGCGTAATAGAAGAAGAAGAAGAACAAACGATTTCACGATTTTTGGGTAGCCTTAGACCCGAGATTTCCGATGTTGTTTATTTACAACAATATTACTCGTTTTCTGATGTATGCAGGTTAGCTCACCGAGTTGAAAAACAGTTGTCATCCAAACTAAAAGCTCCCATGCGGTTTGGTTCGTCTAGTCGGAACACATTACCGGCTGCGAGCTCCAACCGAATCGGCCCTGCCAAAGCCGACCCGACAACAACAACAGACACTACTACAGTTTCCTCCGCATTACGATGTTTTAAATGTCAAGGGCTCGGCCATTTAAAGCGGGATTGCCCAAACAAACAAATCCTTGCTTTTGTGGATGAACACGATCCCGTATACGATACAGAAGAGGAGGAAGATTCGGAAATACTCTACCCTGACCGGGGTGAATTGCTCGTTGCAAGAAGATTGTTGAGTACTTCACTTGCAGATACAACAGATGATACAACATGGCTCCGAAATAATATTTTTCGCACCAATTGTACAACTCAAGGAAAGATATGTTCGGTTATTGTTGACAGTGGGAGTTGTGAAAATATGGTGGCAACAAAGATGGTTGACAAGTTGGGGTTAGAAACACAAGATCATCCGGATCCTTATCAATTAACGTGGCTAAAAAAAGGTAATGTTCTTAAAGTGACAAAGAAGTGCCTGGTTCAGTTTTCGATCGGGAACAAGTATTCAGACGAAATTTGGTGTGAGGTAATCCCCATGGATGCTTGTCACATATTGTTGGGACGCCCTTGGCTATATGATCGCAGAGCAAAACATGACGGGTTTCGTAACACGTATTCTTTTAAAAAGGACGGTTTACATATTACTTTGGCACCACTTAATCCAAAAGATGAAGAACAGCAGGTCAACTTGACAAAGTCTGATGTTGTAGCCTTTGTGCATACCACTACAGAACCCGTCGTTTTTGGGTTAGTTGTTATCGAAGAAAACGAACGCAACAGCAACATTCCACCAGCTGTGGCGTCCTTGAGGGACTCCTTTTTGGATGTTTTTCCAGAAGATATCCCGCCCGGGCTACCATTAATGCGAGACATTCAACACTGTATCGATTTCGTTCCGGGTGCTAGCATTCCGCATAAGCCTGCATACAGAATGAATCCCAAAGAGTTTCAAGAATTACAGAGGCAAGTGACAGAGTTACTAGAGAAAGGATTGATACGTGAAAGCATGAGTCCATGCGCGGTACCTGCCTTGTTAGTTCCCAAACCAAATGGTACGTTTCGTATGTGTATAGACAGTAGAGCTGTAAATAAGATAACGGTAAAATACCGTTTTCCTATACCACGCTTTGATGATTTGTTAGATCATTTACATGGTGCTAAGGTATTTTCAAAAATTGATCTGCGAAGTGGGTATCATCAGATTCGTATGAGGCCAGGGGACGAGTGGAAAACGGCATTTAAAACGCGGGATGGTCTTTATGAATGGATGGTCATGCCATTCGGGTTGTCAAACGCACCAAGTACTTTTATGAGATTAATGAATCATGTGTTTAAACCATTTATTGGCGAATGTGTCGTCGTTTATTTCGATGATATACTTGTTTTTAGCAAGACCGTGGAGGATCATTTGGAACATCTTAAGAAGATATTTATGGTGCTACGAGAACAAAAGTTGTTTGCTAATGACAAGAAGTGCCATTTTATGACGGAGGAGGTGATATTTTTGGGTTATTTGATTTCGGGCATGGGAATTCGTATGGATGTTAATAAAGTTTCAGCAATCACTATGTGGCCGACGCCGAAGTCACTACACGACATTCGAAGTTTTCATGGGCTGGCCTCTTTTTATAGACGGTTTATAAAAAATTTTAGCACTATCGTTGCCCCGTTAACTGAATGTTTGAAGTCTAGCAAGTTTGTGTGGACAGATTTGGCTCAAACAGCCTTTGATAACTTAAAAAAATCCGTCACCGAGGCACCTGTGTTAGCTCTGCCAGATTTTAATAGTGTGTTTCAGGTTGAGTGCGACGCCTCTGGACTAGGCATTGGTGGGGTATTGAGTCAGTTAAACAAGCCAATAGCTTTTTTCAGCGAAAAGTTTAATGAAACAAGAAAGCGGTATAGCACATACGATAAAGAATTTTATGCTATAGTTCGGAGTCTTGAGTATTGGAGGCATTATTTACTACCGTCTGAGTTTATTCTCTATTCGGACCATCAGGCGTTAAAATTTATTCAGGGGCAAGCAAAGTTGAATCCTCGTCATGCCAAGTGGGTGGAGATGTTACAAGATTTTTCTTTTGTTATACGCCACAAGGCCGGAACAGCAAATACAGTGGCTGATGCCTTAAGCAGGCGACCAACTTTGTTTTCTATTTCATCACTACAGGTCAGTGGGTTTGAAGGGCTAAAACATTTGTATAGTGATGACCCAGATTTTATGGATATATGGGGAAAATGTTTGTTGGGTCCAGTACGTGATTTTCTAAGGCGTGATGGATTCTTGTTCAAAGGTTCTCGTTTGTGTGTTCCGTTATCTTCGGTGCGAGAAGCGATTATTCTAGAGTGTCACCAAGGAGCGTTGGCTGGCCACTTCGGACGTGAAAAGACCTTAACTTTGGTGGGGGAACGATTTTTTTGGCCTAAGCTTGCTCGTGATGTTGTCAAAGTGATTAAACGATGTCGTGTGTGTCACGTTGCTAAGACCCACCATACAAACCAGGGATTGTATACACCTTTGCCAACTCCTGAAGCACCATGGGAAGATATTTCACTTGATTTTGTCTTGGGGTTACCGTTAACACAACGAAAGAAAGACTCCATAATGGTAGTAGTGGATCGCTTTTCAAAAATGGCGCATTTTGTTCCATGCTCTAAGTCGTATGATGCGTCCCAGGTAGCACAATTGTATTTTTCAGAGATTGTTAAGTTGCATGGTGTTCCTAAAACGTTAACTTCTGACCGGGATGTTAAGTTCGTTAGTCATTTTTGGCGAACTCTTTGGAAGAGAATGGGTGCTAAGTTACAATTTAGTAGTTCTCACCACCCTCAAACGGATGGCCAGACGGAGGTGACGAATCGCAGTTTGGGAAATTTATTAAGATGTCTTGTAGGTGATAATCCAAAACAGTGGGACTTGGCACTACCACAAGCAGAGTTCGCATATAATAGGTCTACACATAGTACTACAGGGCGTAGCCCTTTTCTCGTAGTATATGGACGTAACCCATTTACACCTTTGGATCTTGCTCCTATTCCTGATGTAGCGACGTTTAGTGTGGAAGGGGATGCTCGAGCAGCGCAGATTAAAAAGTTACATGAGCAGGTTCGTGAACAGATTACAAAACACAATTTACAGTATCAAACTCGTGCGAACAAACATAGAAGAAAGATGATTTTTAAAGAAGGTGATCTAGTTTGGATTTATTTGCGTAAAGAAAGATTTCCTCAGGGTCGTTTTGGGAAACTTCACCCACGTGCGGATGGTCCTTTCCGTGTCCTACAACGTATAAATGATAACGCGTATAAGATAGATTTGCCAGGTACATACGGAGTTTCGGCCACTTTTAATGTTGCAGATTTGGCACCATATACTCCAGATGATGCAGTTGATTATGACTCGAGGACGAGTCGTCTTTTAGAGGGGGAGGATGATACGGATCCGTTCCATTTGGATCATGACCCAATGGGCCAAGATAGTGACATAGACCCATCGGATACAACAGGCCGGCTGGAAGGACACGAAAGTGGCTAGGAGGAGTTTTATGTGATAAAGATCCAACCCAAAACAAGAGGGAGTATTTTTATTCTAGTTTTTTATCTTTCAAGTATTTGTTCCTAAAATAAGTGAGATTTTATCTCAGAGTTATTTCTTCACGTTCTATTATTTAAGTCATTGTAAAACTCTAGTTTTGGGTTGTTATTGATTATTGAATGAAAGAATATTTTCTTGTTAAACAAGTTATCGTTTAACAGATCATCCGGTTGGCCGGGATCAAACCGTCGACGTTGTCTTGGTTGGCCAAGGACGTTGCCGCTAGGTTTAGCCTAGGTATTTATCACCCGCTTATACGAATCCGTATCACCTAACCTAACTTTATTTTATGGAAGTCTTGAAGCCATTATCTTTCTTCTCCTCTAGCATTTCATGTCGACACTAAACATGTGGAAATAGGCTTCCACCTTGACGCGGAAAATGACACGAAAGGAACTCCAAATTCACCTCATCTCAACAAACGACGAGCTCGTTGATTTCTTCAGCAAGCCTACTCCTACACCTAGAGTTTTATCAATGTGTTCCAAGCTCTATGCCATTACATGTCATACTTAACTTGTAGAGGAGTATTATGATGTAATTGTTAGTACGTCACATTTAGGCCCAACCTAATGGACTTCCATGCTCATACATGTCATACGTTGCTAGGTTATATCAGTTACTCATTCCATACAGAAAACACTTTCACCATATTATCTTTAGCTAAAAGAAATGGGTCAAAGAGGGCTAACAAGTCAAAAGTCGCCCAGGGTGGATTCAAATTCTTGCAATCACTTAATTTGTTTTATTTAAGAATATGGTATAGTTATATTAGTTATATACTTTGATAATGACAAATAATTATGGCATTCGTTATTTATGGTGTTTCAAAATATAATAGAAAAGTGTTGAGGGATCAACCAGGCCCATTTTGACTTTCCCCTAACCCAAGCCCATACTTTGCCACCTCTAAAATAAACAAAGATATCAAAATATAAAACATTTTATAGCCAGTGCACTCACCCTGCCACTTCTGCAACCTTAGGATCTGAATGCAAGGGGTTGTAATCACCAGAGAGCCTATAAAGCAACGCCTGCAGTAACAGGAGGATTTAGCATCAACTTAAATAGTTATAAATCTGTGATATCTAATATTAGAAGAAAAGCTACTTTCCCTAAATATTATTTTGGATTGAGTCCTGAGAAAAATAGAAAAGGAGAAACATTAAATTGGTTCACAAAAGTTTGGTTAGGATCCAAACACGATTCTTTAGTTACTTGAAATCCTTGTAAACTCCATAAATTCAATTAACTTATCACAACCAATGCAGTGCAGATTTCTCATTCTTATTATATGATTCTTTTAGCGTGCCATGATAAACTGATTATTGAGATAAATGTCAAAGTACCTAATCATCTACAACTGTAATCAGCTAATTATCTTATTTTTCTGATTTTTTAGGGTCAAAACAGTGATTTTTTAAAAGCGGGTAAATAGGTGACATGAATCACATGATAAACTGATTATTGAGATAAATGTAAAAGTACCTAATTATCCACAATTGTAATCAACATTATCTGATCCAAGCAAACCCCCTATCCACCCCCGTTTTATTATCCATGCCTCCATGGTATGAAAGAGGTGTGTTAATTATTGAAGACACATCTTGAGCTATTAAACATCCCCATGCACAGATCTTTCATGTAAAAGCTCACAAAATATACAATTTCTCTTTCTTTCAGAAATGGCCAAAAGCATCTTTTGACAATTTGTTTTGCATTAGTGACATAAAAAAAACTAGATTGAATAGATTTTAAATTTGCAATTGACCCTTTGATAATGGCAGTTGACATTAAAATAAAGAACATTATCTTTCTTGTGAAGTTTAATGTTCAAAATACATATTTGTCCACATTGTTCGAAGATATTTACAAGACTAATCATGTATTCAAACACTTGTTTTAGGTTCAAGTTACCTGATGACATTGACAGCCAATTATAAACCCTTTGGGTCCATGATACAAACCCAAGGGGTCATATGGGATCGGGTCAGACCCACAAGTCCGGGAAATCAGGAAACAGGGGAAGTGGCTAGCAGTTGAGAAATTGAAGGAGAGGGAACTGCCCCACTAACTTGTGGTGGTTTAAGTATTTGATAATCTGCATTTTAGTTCTTGTCGAGTTAATTTCTGAAAACCGTATTACCTTTGTAATTGGAGACTTGCCAATCTCGAATCTGGCCTATCTTTTGATGATAATCATTTGATTATTATCTTTTAATTTCAGTTCTGTTTTTGTTTAATCTTGAGTTCTATCAGTCCATAAGATCTTTTCACTTCATCATTGTAGTTGTTGTATTGGTAAAGGGTATCTTCAGATATTTGGCAAATAGGCAAGCATTTTATTAAACTACAAATCAAATCAAATTTTGGATTTACAAACCTGTGCTGGCTGAGTACATTCCTCGTGTATTGCAAAGGATTGAGTCCTAGGAGTTTTTGAAGATGTCTGATTCCCTGGATACTTGGAGAAAGAATATGGTTGAGATGATTTTGAAAAGCCACCAGCACCCCTCAAATAAATGGTTGTTCTGTTTTAAAAAAAATAAATGACTAAATAAACAATGGTCCTGAAGATTAATACACTAGCTGTGTCAAACCGATCATACATACAAACTATATTTCCATATCAATCTTAGACATGGCAAAATTGGCAGGTCATCTAATGGATCAAATGGATTCAGTTCAGCAGGTTATTCTAATGTGGAACAGACCAGATCAGGCCAACCCAAACACAGTTTCTTTCCTTTTTAGTATTAAATTCTAAAGAAAAACTTAACGTTAAATATCGTTAGAATAAACTATATTATAATATATTTAAACATAAAATTTATTGAGAACCAGATTTTTTTTTTGAGAACCAAAAGAACCATTGTATTACTTGTACATGTTGCTTTATTTCGTAGTGAATATGACAGGCTTGTGTTTGGTTGCAAAATATGTATTTTTTGTTGTTGAATATCTACATAGAATTACTTCAAATCTTCAATTAAACTTTTTCTATATATGTTACTATTTCAAATGCACATGTACCTATATGTAAATATGCATAAATGCACATTCGTACTAACGCATATATGTAGAAAGCAGAGATGAGAGAATTAAAGAAAGTGAAAATAGGAGTGGCGAGAGAGAATTAAACTACTTTTGTCTGAATTTACCCTTAATTATCTATGGTTAATAATGGTTCTTTTGGTTCTCGCCAATATGTTAGTTCTCAATGGAATGCATCCCTATATATATACACACACACACACAAATCAACTCATTTGCCCATAAATGGGTCCAACGGCAACCTCTATGACAATCATTTAATGTGTCTTAACCTGTTCATGCATAATGGTTCGCCAGTCTCTTTTTCATAACTCACAACTTCAACCTCAAGAATTGTAGCTTTACCTATAAAATAAATACCAATGTAATTCTTGTTGATCAAGTGTGAAAAACAGTTCATTAGTCTTGGTAATCTTGACTACTTTTATCAAGGGTTATTTGTATAACAAGATGACCAACTTAGATCCACTTCAGGTAAACAACTTTGTTTGCCAACAAAAAACCTTAAAATTTTTATCCAATGTGCTCTACGAACTGGACAGCGCATAACTGGTTTCTCAGAGCCATATCTGAACATACAACATGGTAAAAGGTACAACTCATAGTATAGTGTGTCATCATATTGCCTTTGGTGGCCATTACCTTCAATCAAATATTTTAAAATTTTGAACGTTTCTATCAAAAAATTTGAAAGTTTGAGTGAAACTTCCAGATTCTAATAAGCTCGATCATACCTTTATCATGCAATCCAACAATGCTAGACTTGTTCTGCATCTGAAAGCATAAGAACATAAAAAGAAGTCAACAACAAAAGAACACAGCTGCAACAAATTAACTATTATTTAGTGGTGACAATTTCAAACCAAAGATGTTCAAAAATGGGTCCGTTTGAGCTACATTTTACTGCTGAAGGGACAAGCTAGTTCAATTCAAAACGTTAGCTAGAAAGGGAACCAGTCAAGCATGTTAGAAATAGTCCATGGCATACTATATACTTCAAGTGTTCCCAGTCTCCTAACTTGTTTTAAATAGAAACATTGAATCATTTATTTTAATGATAGTTTTTGAAACCATATATGATATATATGTTATTTGCAAAATTAAAAATAGTTGTTGGAAGTTCAAGTCAACCCGACCAGTTTGGACCCACCAGAAAAGTAATATTTTTTAACCAAATCCTCCCAACTTGCCACCTAAACTAGTTAGGGTTTATCCATTCCTATCCGAAGATAAACCCAAACAGATATCAATAGCTTTATTTGGGAAAAAAATAAGAAAGAAATACCTGCATGATGAATTGTGAAACAGATTCTTACCAAGCAATTTGAAGGTAAAGGCTTGTAGATCTCAATATATTGTTGTCCATGTAAAAGAAGGCGTGGATCAAACCTAAAGCATTTGGAAATATAATCTAAATCTTTCTAAGAAAAAGTCCTGATCAGTTGAGCCGATTTGAAGACTTGCAAAGAATTTTATTTACTAGCAATACAGTTTAGTCACTTACGTAAATCCTGGCAAGCTGCTTAGTTGCGAAGTAAGTCCAATGGAAAATAGAGCAGCAAATGTTGGAAATACCTAGAGAGGATGAAGTGCTCAAAAAAGTTTAGACAATGTCAATAGCAAAAAGAAATAAATTACATTGTTTAGAGCACATAGCTGATTTGCATACAATGTTATTTTCTTAAAGATGCGAAAATGATATAAAGGTAATGTAGAATACTAACTTATCAAACTCGGTAAAGAAAGGGTTGATTTGGGTTTGTTTATGAATGGGTGATCCGGGTCATGCTTAATCTCTAACAAATCAAATACAAAATGGGGCCCAGTCGACCAGGGTATACTTTTAATGCATAACACCTCCTAAATCATTTTATTATGAAAAACAAACTATTTTTAGGTAATCATATTTGATACCTATTTATTTATCGAGAGATAAGATTTATCCAATTTGTGCATCTTGATAGATTGTTATATGTATAGTTTTAGTAAGGTAATTGTAATATTTGTGGAAAATTTAAAAGTAAGATTTATCCAATTTGTAGCACCTTGATGGATTGCTGGCCATCTTCATGGTACAAATAATTGAGCTCCTTATCATCTAATGCATCTTTGGCACATGCTCCAATTCCAAGGGCGTATAGTGCAGCATCTCTGTTTCCAACAAAGGGATAAAACTGATGTGTGAAAGAGTAGTAACTAATCCAGCTTCTTGAAAGTGTGAAATAGAACAAATAATCCAGAATATGTCTAAACTCTACCTTTCACTATAGGAGTACGTCACCTGCAACAAAATGGAATAAAATTAAGTTAAACCAACCATGATAAAATAATATACAAGGGTTCAATCACATCTTCCAAACTATATTTTCGACAATTACAGAATAAGAATTAACAAAGGATACATAAAGGTGACAATTTATATATATGATCAATGTGTTAGAGAAAACTATTGACAAAAAGATAGATGTGAATGAATATTTCACTAAACGTAGCATAGTGAATATTTGCGAGTTCTTATTTAAACAGCATCTCCAATGTATTTGTACTAAAGAACCATAGAGTATACCAGTCAACTACCCCTTCCCTATATATTATCTAAAAATTATCCTAGTGTATTTGCATATGTTTCTGCTACTTGAAGTTGTAAAAACACCCCGCTGGCATTGAGAGTTTTGACAAATGCTAGTCATTTTAATATGAGATAGATGAAAATAAGTGTAAAACAAGAGTACATAAGTAAGTTTACTCTACCATTTTATAATTAGTTTTGCTGTAACTGGTTCTTTTACTCTTAAAAATTAGATCATCATGAGAAGAAATTCATTCCCCATTTCTCAAAACTGAAGTGGCAATGATCAATTAACCACTGTTAGAACTCGCAGCCAAACACCCATAGTTTGACATGAATAAAGTCCTACTGATATATACATTCAAAACTAAAAGATAGCACATCTGATATCATGTTAAATTGAAGACTAGGATATGAAATCATTTAATATTCCTAAAGTACAAGTCTAAAACTAACAATAGAACCAACGAATTTCAAAACGAACATTGATTTCAAGATGATTAAAGTAGCCAAAAATCAGAGTAATTTGAAGACAATAGATTACAGATAGCAACAGTGAGATTACAGGATACCTCTGGGAATTTGTGATTGATGACGAGCTCGGGATTCATCACGGAATCGTCACTCTCTTCCTGATGATCCAAAAATATACAACCAAAAGTGAAATTAATGAAAGAAATTACCGATACCGATTGGAATGAACACTTTCAAAACTCAGAAAACCTCACCAAAATCAGATGGCCTATTATATCCACCTAATCAGTACCGTGATATAAACTAAACTGAAGAGGAGAGGAGTTCAGTTGCGTCCGGGAAGGATATATATACAGAGATGTGACAGGTACGAAGACCGATGTTGGAGATAGAATTGGGACTTTTCTGCCGTAGAACAGCCCAATTCCCAAACTACAGCTGATGGAATTTTCTTTTACCACTGCTTTTAAATTCAATCGTTCTATACTCACGGCCCTTAATTCTATTTTAACACTCTTTTACGCCCCCGTAAATATATTTACACCCCCGTATAGCTAAAAGACAAAAATTCTAAACTTACACCCCTTTACGTGGTCGTAACTACATTTACAGCCCCGTAAAAAAAAAAATTTAAAATTACCTTTTTAAAAATAATTTAAAGTTACCAAATTATAACATATAAACGTAATCCAGATAAATTTTTTAAAAATAATGATTTGATAAATTTACATTTACCAAATTATAA
Source organism: Deinandra increscens subsp. villosa (assembly GCA_039602395.1). Taxonomy (NCBI): domain Eukaryota; kingdom Viridiplantae; phylum Streptophyta; class Magnoliopsida; order Asterales; family Asteraceae; genus Deinandra; species Deinandra increscens. The sequence goes on along the minus strand of JBCNJP010000020.1, from coordinate 523,506 downwards.
CATATAAACTACATTTACAGCCCCGTAATTTTTTTTTTAAATAAATTAAAGTTACCTTTTTAAAAACAATTTAAAGTTACCAAATTATAACATACAAACGTAATCCATAAATTTTTTTTTAAAATAATGATTTGATAAATTTAGGGATTGGCTCTTAACACTATAAAATTACAAATTATTTTAAAGTTACCAAATTATAATAAAAACCCAAACAAACAAACACCACGATTTTACAAAAATTAACAATAATAAGTTTTGGAGTTCGGGCATACATCATCAAGAAATAATAAAAAACACAAAACATATTAACCAAATAAGACGTAACTAATCATCGTCTTCATCATCCTCGTCATCGTCCTGATAAGGGGGTGGATCATGGATATGTAAACTATTTGCTATGCTGCTCATCATTTGGATCTGCCAGTTTAGCATCCGGGCATGCCTCCGGTGTTGCCGCCCCAGGCGGCGAATTTCCAAACTCATTTCCTCTATTCTCTGCGACAAAATTGGAGGCATCATGACCGCACGGTACCTATAACGCACATGCTCAACCTCGTGTGCTATGTTACCCTGATCTCCCGCCCCACCATCATCATCTCCCGCCCCACCATCATCATCGTCATGACCCTCCTCGGGCACAGGCTCCTCTCGGACAGGCTTAGGGATAGGGTCAATTAAACGATATGTATGCGAATTCCGTCCTTGCGTGATTTTTCTTAGGAGCCGCATCCCGTTCATGACTTTTAGGCCCATTCCCTTGGCCAAAACCGGTTCTCCCAAGTGTTGGGGGTTATCACTAATGACCCCCAGTGACTGCGCGATCTTAGTAATAAAGGCTCCGCAAGTACTTGAGCACCCTCCGCCCTGCTTCCCTGCCAGACATATAAAAAAGAAAATTCATAAATGTAAGCAAATTTAAGATATTGGGCTGAAATTTAATGTAAAAGCATGAATGTTTGCTGGACCGAAATGGTGCATTCTATATATTAAATCTAATTTAAATTAATTTCATCATTCATGATCCATCTACTCTTCATTATATACGAACTGTTTGAACTGTTTAAATCTTAATGCTAATTTCATTTGAAAAAAAAACAACCAATTCAATTTGTTGAAATCATAATAAACCACAACGAATAAAATGACCTACGGTTTGTTCCATTTCATTTATCATTTTAATTGCTGTATACGAATAAAGACTTACATATCACCAAAGATCCAGATACAACTTTAGAACTTGCTAAAGTCACAAATAAAACATGTTTCTGATTGAACATACATTATCCACCTTCACCTTAATCAACAATATTAGTCCTACATCAAAATCTACAAACTTTAACGTTTATATATAATAAGTGGTAAACTACAGATTTAGAACTGATAATTAAATTTTACCTGGCGGGACAGATAATCGGCAAGGCCGTGCGCCAGCGGGCAGTGGGTACGGTTAACCAACGCGTGTAAGTAATATAAATCAGCACCCGTGCAGCGCTCCCTACTATCTCGACGCGTCGTGATGGACGAGGCGATCAATCGGTGAATGTATCGTATAAGGGGGAATCGAATGGAGGTCCCTCGAGATAAATTTGGATCCCACTCAACTGTAGAGATAGAATCCCACCATCGATGTTGCGCAGCCTCGTTGCTCGCCCGAACAGCGTCAGTGTATGCCGGGGTATGGGTCTCCTCGGGGGTGTACAATCCCGATACAATAGCAAACCGACTTAGGGTCATACCATAAGCATTTCCAAGCATACGAAATGAAATCCGCTGTGGCTCTGGCTCGTCTAGGGCATCATTTGGTAACTGGGGTGTAGCACCCTCACGCTCTTCATATGTGAATGTGGAGAGAAACTCCACAGTCAGTAACATGTAAGAAGACAGCATGGCTGACTCGAACAACCACCACCATGGAGTATTTGCCCTTACTATCTCGATGAAGGGCTGCAACGCGTCAATCTTCGCTAACCATTCAAAGTCAGCCGTCGCCATACCAACAACAGTCCTTCCTAGTAGCCTCCCTACCCTCTCCCGTCCAACAGAGTTCTCCGGAAACTGAAGATAGGGGTGCGTAGCTAAGCCATCATGATGATCAGCCATAATATTTGCAAAATAATAGTAGTATTAAATGTTTTTTATTAGTATAATAACCAAATACAAATGGTAGATGACAATACAAATGAGTACAATAACTAAATTCAGTATCAATACAATGGTAGATGACAATACAAATGAGTACAATAACCAAATTCAAAAGTAAGCAAATCTGTGAGATTAAACCTGTGAGATTAAAAAAGGGCCTCCAAATTCCAATTAAACCTGTGAGATTATCCTTTTAATTTAACACTTCAAACTAAAAAAGGCCTCAAGATCGCAAGATTTACGCCTCCAAATCGCAAGGTTTAGGCCTCCAAATCGCAAGAACTATGCTTCAAAATTATAGTGGGGACTAAAATACATACCTTTACTGTATAAATTGCAAGATTTCGGCTTCAAAAGGCTTCCAAATCGTTGTGCGCGGTTCTTACTGCGACTGGCTTTTAGGGTTTTTTGGGTGCTGAAACACCGATCTGCAGAGCGAGCTGTGCTTTTATGTTTTTTTTTTGTGTGTTTTACGACCCCGTAACAACATTTACGGCCCCGTAAAAGGCTAAAAATGCCCAGATTCGGCCCAGTAACGACATTTCTAGCAACATTTGTGGCCCATTTAAGTTTAATTTTTCTTATAAGTTTAATTTTCTTTTTTTTGAATAGTTTAAAAAAATTATAACAACATTTGTGGCCCATTTGTTGAAAATAACTCCTTTAAGCTAATATATAGTTTAAAAAAATTATAAAAAATTAAAAAAATTTGGGAAAATTTCTAAAATCATTGATTCTGGATGGATAATGTCATAAGAATGACACAATATTTGCCATAATTTTTTTTCCAAAAGTTACCTAAAATTCAATAACGGCTGAGTTATTGCACCAAAACTTAATATTTCTTGAGAAAATTACAAACGTTGCGCTAACATCTCACGAGTCAAGCTCAAATCGTGCTTGATTTTTTGTCGCTTCTATATGTGTAGTATATTGTTGGAGCCGGTCTCTATACACGTCCAGCCATTCTGCTGCATCATCGCTTTTTTTATTTTTCCATGTAGCAACCGGGGTCGGCATCGGATGGTTTGCTTTTAATTTTACCCGGACAAAATGTGTTTGATTACCAACATGTGCTATCGCTAGCTCCATAGGATTTTCAACCGATCTAGGACCCTCATACATCGGAAAGCATGTTATTGATCCGTTTAACGACAAACAATAGACAATCGCACGGAACCTATGGGCAACAACCATGCCAGTGTAAGGCATAAGCATCCATTTTTGAAAAGGTGCTTTCCCGACACCTCTCCATCTTACCGAGTCTATTGTTTCCGGATACGCGTTGTACTCACCCTGATGAGTTAAGAAAACATAATTCCAAAAATCCTTGTTGGTCTCCAATTCATCTACGAGTTGGTCCCGCAACCGCTGCCAATCCTGTTGAGTGCGTCCCATAGCCTTGCATAACGCACGAAAACCACAGTTTCCGTCGCCTACGACGTTCTCAACTTCGACGAGGTAGTTGTGAAAATAAGCAGGAATCTCGTCCTTATATGGGGTATCTGTGTCGGGAACTTGTATCTGTTTTTTTCCTTTTTGAGATCTTGACTTAGTAGGCTGCGTTTTTGGGGCATCTGGCGTAACAAACTGGCTGCTTCTGTCACGGTCCACCTTAGTCTCCTGTGAGCCCACGTATGAACTATGCCTGGGAAGGTTTGGTGCGGTCTGTTCCTGCCGGGTATACGAACTGTGCCTCGGTTGGTCCCGGTCTTTTTTGGCTCCGATCTTAGTGGACGGACGGCCACGGTTATCTGTTTTAACCTGAGGTTCTCCCTTCTTTGAATTGCTCGTGTTTAACACCCCTTTTAATTTTCCCATCAAATATCTTTTTACAGCCTCCGGTTTTGACATGAGGTCCTGCTTAACATCTTCAAACTCGGCTTCAAAGTCGACGGGTTGTTCCTCGGTCGCATATGCCGGGGTGTCAATATCAAGCTTCTTCCAGAAAAGGTCGATCTCACGTAAAGGGATCTTAGTGCCTGTATTATTACAAAGAGTTAGGAGGTTGTAAAAGGATCTTAGTGCCGTAAAAAGTCGATCTCACCTGCAAGCTCATACCGCTCTAGACGACATGCACATGGCAGGCCGGACCCCGTGTACAAACTGCAGCCGCACGTAACGTGATTCTCCCGGAATCTTTGCATCTTATCTAACTCATTGACCAAGATATCAAGACATTTATGGGAGACCTTACCGCGGAGGTAGTCAAACATTGGCAGCTTGTGATGGCGCATTGTTACCATCTGGCTTGCCGAAAGTGCCCGTCTCAACTCCTCCCTCTGGTTCTTAATGACACTGTCGACGTAGCGCACGAGTTGCTCCAGCGAAGCGTTGGTGGTCCCGAGGAATCGCTTAAGAGCCGCGTGCTGGCTCTCCACTCGGCTAGTTGTATGCTGGCCGTAGTTACGCGCCTTGTCAGTCCACGCCGAAACAAACATAACCTTTATTTTTGGGGTCAACCAGTTGTTCTCCAGATAGTCTATAACATCTGCAGTTGTAACTAAATTAGATACATTTACTATGTCTAGGCAAATAAGACAATTGAATTTTGAGTGAAAGGAACTTACTTAGCCGGTTGACCATTTTAAGTTGTTTGTACATGTTGTTTTTGTTTAGCTCGTAGAGCTGTTCGCTCGGCGCCTGGCATAACCACGACCACGCTGACGTAAATTCATCCCAGGAGTACACATTGTCATTTCCGAATGATATCCGGCAGTGTAAGGCGATATTCTCCGAAATATGCCACCTACAAAGCTAGCGAGAAGCGTTCGGAAATACCTCATGACATGCATTAACAAGGGCCATATCCTTGTCCGTTATAATCACGTGTGGCTCGTAACACCCTTCCAGCAGTTCTTTCAACCTCTCAAGCATCCACACAAAGTTTTGTTGTCGTTCGTAGGTTATGAAAGCATTTGCAATTATGAAGGAGTTGCTAGTCGATGTCAGGCTAATCATTTGAACGAACGGAAGTTTGTACATGTTCGTTTTGTATGTGGCGTCGATCATCAACACGTGAGGGAATGCACGCCATATGTCATGCGCTTGGTGACTAATAAAGAATATCTCCTCGGTTCTGTTGGTCTTGGGGTCTTCCTGCGTAAAGAAGACGTAGCCCAGCTCACGAAGATAGTTCTCGAGAACTTCCATCGGTGTTGTTCCCATTTTCTTCTTACGCTTTGCTTTCTCCAGGGCGTTGTATATGTTTTTCTTATTGAAGACCTGACCCGGGTACTGCTTCCTTAAGGTTGCTTGAATGTCACGTGGCGCCATGTTTTGCTCGCCAAGCTGCACAACAATATTCTCTTGCTCGGTAGACAATCTTGTGGCATGTGAATGACCCTCCATATACCTTGACGGAGAATGGTTATGTTGAGGGAATGTTTGCTCCATCTTAAAATGCCCCGCCCCTTTGTCGTATGTCGTTACCAACACGAAAGGACAATTACACTTTTTACTACCAGATTTTCTATGGGTACCGGTAAGGACAGGTTCTCCACCACGATCACAATGAATCCACAACTTCGGAATAAAACGCGTGATTTTGTTAGGCTTCGTCCGTTTCTTACTGAACGCATAGCCATGGGAAAAACCTAATTGTTGAACCCACTCGAACACCTGGTCAGAATGCCTGAAAACCTATAATAATTACAATGTTATCAGACAGACTTACATAGGAGAAAAAATACTAGTAGTTTGTTTAAGTTTAAATTATGTCTTGTTACCGTGTCTCCGAAATCGTAATCCACGTCCTTTGGGCGGATATAGAAATCCCCATCGGGTCGGTTCGGTGAACCTTCGTCACTATTCACCGGTTCATGCTTCATTGAGGGGGGTGATGATGGGTCACCAAGAGGAACCGTTGAAGGTCCACAACCGAAGTCGTAGTTATCACCGTCATAATCATGACCGACGTGAGGGGCCCAAGAAGATTGTGACCCCTGTCCATAAACATACCCCTGGTCATATTGATACTCTTGGTTCATTTGAGGATTAAAAGAACCGATTTCAGGAAGTTGACTCCAATCAGGAGAATGCGATCCGTATACATAATTAGGTTCCTAAAATAACAAAATCATTAATATGTTTAACAATACAGAGTTAATTAATCACATCAAATTTATTATTGAAATGTCTCGCCTGGTTTAAATCAAACTGGCTGCCGGACCGGTTTGAGGATTGAACGACATCATCCTGAAAAGTAATATAATACGAATAATAATAATAATAATAATAATAATAATAATAATAATAATAATAATAATAATAACAACAATAATAAAATCTAAAGTTAATACTAATAATTCTAACAATAATATTAATAATAATAATCAAATAAATATAATAAAATAATAATAATTCTATAAATATAAATACGAAGTTTAAAAATTACTAAAACAATAAGTATAGTAATAATACTAATAAGTATACGGTAATGATAATAATAATAATTACCTGGTTGGTAGAAGATGAGTCTGCAGGAAAAAGGAAGTCCCAGTACGACATTAATGATTAACAACCTCGGGATACAACGATACAATTTGCAAGGTTGGAAGCAAGATTTCTTCTTATGAATTCTTATAGTTTGCAAGATGGCTTCTTATACAACTCAATAAGTTTTCAATTGAAAAGACGGCAACGGTTGAAACGAATTTTGTAGAACTTTTAAACTTTACGGCCCCGTAAGTTATGTTACACCCCCGTAATACAATCAAATCAGTCAGGGAATCTCTGAATTCCTCGAAATTGGCGTTTTACGACCCCGTAAACTAATTTACGGCCCCGTAAAATGTTTACGACCCCGTAAATCAATTTACGACCCCGTAAAGGGGTGTAGAAAAAAGTCAAGGGGTGTGAGTATAGGAGGACCCATAGTTAGGTGGGGTGTGAGTATAGGAGGACCCAAAGAATATTTTAGTTCAATATTTTAGTTCAAAGGAAAATTCACCGCGTTAATTTTTAGTCAGTATAGAGATATTGATCGTTAATAATTACAGTTTAGATTTTTTTTCATAATAATCTCAGTTATAAACATATTGATTTATATTTATCCGTCATTAAAATATCTTACCCCGTTAGTATGTGCTGATGTGGCATATGACGAGAGACTGTTTCTGTAATTTTTTAAAATGGAGAGACTGTTTTTTTAAATGAGTTTTTTCTAACCCACCTTCAACCATCATCACCATGGCTTCAACCATTGTCACACCCCACCTAACTAGGGGTCTAATGTGACCGATTGATAACAAACTTAAGCAGCGGAAACTTTATTTATTCTCAATATGTTGATAGGTACTTTTTACAACCTAAAAAAAAGTTACGATCTAAATCATCTTATAAATTTAAAAGAACTTAAAACAATATATTATCTTCTTAAGACCACTCGCTCAATGTTCCTTAGGGGAGGCGGTATCCACGAGTAGCCGGATCCCGGTTCCAAAGGGAGCCGGGTGGCTTCCACCGGTTCTCCATACCGTGTCTCACGGTTTCCTCCCCTGGCTTCATCTTCACGGTTTGGTGTGGTTTCTAGGAGCCGTGGAGAGCCGGACACTTAACCTTTTCTTTTTGACCGTTGGGATCTTGAAATGGACATGTGGCTTCACCAAGCCACACCACAACCATACCATGTGGTGTGGCTTGAAATGGTTTCTAAAACTAGCAATTTGAGTTGGCATCTTGTGATTGGGTGGTGGGCATGGCTTCACCAAGCCACCCTACCACCATACCCCCTCCCCTTAGAGCTTCTTCATGCACTTTTCTTCACTTAAACACCTGAGACAATGTTTAAAAACGTACGTCAGCATAAAGCCGGTGAGTTCATGATACATATATTTTATCAAAACAACATTTAATACATAAATTTTGAACTAGTATTCTTTTCATGCCTATAAATTTCTATTCTACCCAGCTAGACATTTTAGCCTTGGGTTTGACCATACATATACACCCTATTCATAGTTTTAGACCAGCAGCCACTATGCCACTATGATCTCAGGCCGCCACAAATAATATAACTTGTACCGTTTATACGCATATGTATATCTGAATGCTTCATAAATACTAGGCATTTAATATACGCTTCAAAACATATATATTCAATTTTAAATGTATCAGTTTGATAAATGTTTATGAAACATGCATATATCTCAGCCCAAAACAATTCAAAAAGGGCATAATCATAAAACTCAAATTTGCTAAGCGTCTTGTAATTAAGGTTCAAGAGTATACAAGATATAGCCTTCTTTCAAGTCAACCTATACTAAAATAAACATATATATACTTTAGTGCCTATGACCTCTTATAACACCTCCAAGTTTCATACTAACTTTAGGCCTAAATATGTGTTCGACTGTCTTCATATTCTTATTATACCTTTTGTGTATTAAACCAAAAGAATGTATAAATCCTATGCTTTTTAGACATCTTATCAATACTATATGGATTAAATCAAGATGTCATACGAATGGCGTGAATAAAATATAAGGTGTTTCCATACACCTTGCTTTCTAATCTTGATTTTCTATGTGTCATGATTATTGGATATCTTTATAACACCTAAAAATTTAAGTTTTCAAAGAAAGCTACAAGAATGCTTCTGTTGCAGGAGTAGATGAAAGCCTTTTTTCTTCCATCATCTCTGGTTTTACAATTTCCCAATCTTCGCAGCCTCACTTCTTCTACCTTCAGCGCCGACTACGGAGACCACGTCTCAACCACCGCTGGAACCCAAAAGCTATCGTCGCCGCCTAAAGAGTCCGATTCAATCAGTTGTTTACGGATGTTAAAATACGTGAGCCTTTGGTGGCGATGGATGACTGCGTTGATGTGTGGTGGTTTTGTGTAGGGTTTTAAGCCGATGGAGGTGCTATTGGCTTTCTTCTTCACTTCGTGTGTGCTTTGCTTTGTCAATTGCTATCATTTTCTTAATTTTCTTTACTTGGGTTTATTGCAGCTGAAGATTTGGTTAATTTCATCTTCGACTGTCGTCTTTTGTAGGTACACTTTCTTTTTCTTTTGGGCAATTAGTTTTAGGATTATGTTTGCATGTTTGATTTGCAGTATATAATGTGTCCTCATGTTTTTCCTTATGATTTGTCTTATTGCATGTTGGATTTACAGTTGCTGTATTATTGTTCTTTGATCATTGCTTAAATCTACATATTTAGGGAAGAGGTATTTTTAATTGATTGGTGTTTGTATGTTGTTTTGTTGTTTTTCCTATTTCGGTCTGATTTCTTTGACCTAATTTTCTAATTAAGTGTTGCATGTTTTAATTTGGTGACAGATTGCTTCCTTTTCAGTTTCGACCTAATTCTTTAATGTTGAATGTTTGAAAGTGGGGATGAATGGCTTCTTTTCCCGGTTTGGTTAGTAACTGTGATTTTTGCTGTTAAAAAATTGTATCTATGACAATCTGTTATTGTTTACGAGGGTTCATGATTAAATATGTAAACTCCTTATCTATATTACTCTATCTTCTTTGAAATGCTCTTATATGTTGAAGCCCATTTAAAAGTAATGATAATTAAGTGAAACATGTATTTACAACAAAGTAGAAAAAAATGAATGGTTAGGTTGTAATCTTTAGAGTTCTATTGAAGTTAAGCAACAAACAATCAAACATTATTTTATATGATCAAACTGGAATTCTTGACCCATTAGGATCTCTTACTTGCTTATAAGTGTTAATATGACTCAATCAATCATATTAATAAATACCTTGACTGTATACTTTATTTAATTGCATATTATTTCAAAAGTATCATCACATGCATAAATATAATTATCTTTCTTATGTATGCATGTCCATTTTGATTTAATTTACTAAAATACCCCTCAGGCGGGGTTAACTAACGGTTCTTTTAAATGGATTTTAGATTCTGGATCAAAATTAATACAAAAATGAAATGTGAGACACCAAAATCAGATTTTAAAAAACTCTAAACTAAAAGAGATAAAAAGAGCAAACGTTAAGGACGAAAAACGAAGTACTCTACATATATGTACATGTTTGAGTTATGGAGTCAGTTGACTCACTTTTAATTTTTTAATTTTAATATATAATATATGTATTAAATATATATATATATATAATATAAAATTAATTAATATATATATGCACACGAGCTTAATTTTTTAATTTTAACGAGTAAAGTTGCCCGCGCGTTGCGGCGGGTTGTCTTTTTTTAATTGTATTTGTATAGTTTTTACTGATATTATGTAATATTATATGAGTTTCATTGTAAATTTTTACTATGGGGTGTGTCGGTCGTCTATTGACTGTTATAACATAACGCTAATAAAAAAAGTAGTCAAATATCAAAATCATCAACATGATTTAGTAAAAAAAATAGTCATATGTGCCATTAAATAAATGAATTCACAGCAGTATCACAAACATAGTTTACTTTCTAACTGTTGCAGACCTCACCTACTTGAAAACAAACGATAGAAACCCTGAAAGTAAAAGCAAATTAAATAGTAAGAGTATACATTGTGGTGTTGTTGGTCCTGAGCTTGTGAACTGATGTTGCAAGATTTTCACACTCTTGCATCACACATACTCATCTACAAACATGAAAAATTTAATAGAGAGTTTACAAACGAAATCATAAAAAAAGATAACAAACCTGAACGAAGGAAGAACCAAGTGACTGAAGAAGTCTTGGGACCTTTACGGGTCAAAATTAGGGTTTTAACAGCCTGCAAAAATCGATCACCTTGCTTGTTCTTGAATGAGATCGTCTTGCAAAGGGACGTTCATGTCCCTCACTTAGGAACAACCAAATGACTCTCATCTTCTATAACGCCCACATTCATCACCGAAATTGCAAAAATTAAAATGTCCCTCAACCTGTACAGATTGATTGAGTACTTTGAAACATAAATCAGAAAACAAAATTCAAAATCCTAACAATTGTAGTGAACCGAACCGAATTAGAAGTAAGCATAAATTTTATATTTTGATTCCAACAAATGCAAATATATGTTCATACAAACCTGCTCGAACTTAATAAACCTTTCTCCACGTCCATTGTTAAGATTTTTACATATTTCATAAATCTTCGACAACCACTCAGCCTGAAAACAAATTCATAGATTAGCATCACTTATCTTACCATGTGGTAGAAACATCCAAAGTGTACATAACTTTCTAGAATTTAACCTACTACCTGCCCATCCCTTCTGTATATATCCAGAGCCTTGAAAGAACCATGTCTTTGCATTTCCAAAAACTGTTACAAAATAATGTCTAGATCATTAAAATTAGTTCATTAACAATAGTCTGTTTTAATTTTACAATAGTTAATATTACAACTTACCTTATCTACCAAATTAACTGAGCCCTCTCTAATTGCATGGTAGATTTTCATATCAAGAGCAACTTGTAGAAGAAATAAAATATAATTATAGACAAATTCAAAGATGATGTGGGTATATTGCTGCTAACAACCAATAGAAAAGACTTACCACACTAATCATAGACTTAAAAAATAAAATTTATGAAATTGGACCTTGTCACCAAATTAACCGGCCATCACTAATTTCAAAACAAAATTTTGACTTCTATACCAGGCATGGCAAAGTATCAATTTCCTTTGTTTATAATAAATAGGAAGTACCTGGTTGAGAGTGAATGATATGCTAGAACTCTAGATATTTGTTCTAGTCTATCTGCAAAAAACATAAATCCATACATCAGATATACATGACCAACGACCAAAATAGAAAATAAAAGTATAGGCTCAGATCATCACAGAGGTTTATCAGAGAAGTTTAATTTATGGTCCTATGGCTGCAAAACGTATTGCCACGCCAAAATAAACCAAAATTTACTTTGAACCCCTATTCAGAACAATCATCACAACCTTAAAACGTATTGCCACGCCAAAATAAACCAAAATTTACTTTGAATCCCGACTCAGAATAATCAACACAACCCTTATAATCGAACCATCATAGCGACATGAAAGCAATCAGAAAACTTTAGCAGCCTTAAACCAACAAAATTAAACCATCATAGGTGCAGCTGACCCAACCAATCAATACAATGAAAAAAATATACACATCAAAACGAAGTTAATGATTTGATATGCATAATAATAACTTGCTAGGCTCAGATCATCACAGAGATTCATAAGAGAGATTTATGGTTCTATGGCTGCAAAACTTATTGCCACGCCAAAATAAACCAAAAATATCTTGAACCCCTACTCAGAATAATCATTACAACCTTATAATCAAAGCGTCATAGCCTCATACCAACATTCCATATCCCAAAAAAGGCATGTAGGCTAAGCGCCACATGTCCTCCACAGGGAACTGACACGTGGAGGGAATAGCAACCATTTCAGAGTACACCTAAGCATCTAGATTTGAATAATAAGGTAATTCGTACGTACGAATTTAGCAGTGAGAATTGATAAGGGTTCAGATCTACATAAAACAAAAAGAGTTGTACCTTTGCTATTCTTGTGTATACGTGTTCTGACCAATGAGAAAAAACAGCCGTCCATATTAGCGAATAGGAAAAGACCAAATAGTAACTTTCAGTGTACACGTTAGCTAGGAAAATTGATATATAAGGTAATATCATAATTTCATAAGGCTCCGATCATCATTAACCTTAATAAAGGACTAAGTTGTGGTTCTATGGCTGCAAAAGTTATTGCCCCGCCAAAATAAACCCAAATTTATTCCTTTAAAAGCCAATTCAGAATAATCATCATAGCCTAAAGCAACTATTACAAACCATCATGTATTGTAGTGGTCTTTTACTTCAAATGGTCTATCTCAATGTCTTGCTTTTTTTTCTAACCATACAGATCATCAAAGCCATGAACGCAACATATTGAAGAAATAAGCGATCTACCAAGAGCAACAAATGCACAGCCGTATCATTATGGATACACATGATCACTGAAATACATAAATCCAGTTCCATATACATCAGAAAATGCAACATACAAAATTTGCTAACGTCGGAAGATAAGTGAAGAAAATTAGAAACGACATACCAACGAGCCGAAAACGAACATGTGTTCGCTACCCGAAGTAAAAAATTAAAAGAGAAAAAAGAAGAGTATTAAATACTAAGAAGAGGGAGTGGTGTACATATTTGATGTTTAAGATTCAAGAAAACACAAAGCTTCATCACGATTCTAAGAGAGAGAGCTTAAGCCATTTGTCTTCCTTCATGCAGTAATGTTGAATTTTTAATTAAGGTAAACACAAAATCTCAGATGATAACATCCTATATAACATATCGAATTACTCTCTACTCATTAAACTACTTAAATTATTAAAATTTAAAACTTTTCACCAAAAGAAATCAGAAATAAATAGTCTTTTTTTTTTGTCAATTTCATGGATATGCCAAATCAAAACACATGCAAAGCCTTACATGAAAAGAATTCAGAAAAAAACAGATGATAAAACTAAATTGGCATTCAATCGAACACCTTATGGGCAACAACCTCAAACCTGATGTGTCAAGAGCTTATAAAACATGGTTGCATGTCGTAAGAAAACCAAATTCGGTTGAAATTCATATCACCCATTTGCCATACAACCAGAAAATCAATGCAAGATTAAAGCAAATGAAAATGTATTCCTACAGACTACAATGTAAACTAGAAAGAAACTGAACATGAACTTAAATTCAACAATGAACCAAGTTTATATTTGAAAGCGAGAGACAGTCGAGTAAAGAGTGAAAACAACCGCAAACTCACCAATCGGAATACAGAATATAGATCTCATATTTCTACGGTAACTAATTCGAAAAAGCACAAATAATTACAGCAATGAGAAATTACCGGCGCAAAGGAAATGAAACTAACGAAAATATGCAATCGGAAGAAGTCCCGAATCAAACTTATCTCATTTTCAGCAGCGACAAAACCTAGCCGCTGCAACTAAGGATTGCTGCTGGATCTGACACCGGTCACGAAAGGAAAGAAGGAGAGGAAGACTCACGACAGAGGAAGGGTCGTCCTCGCTGTCACCGACTGAGATGATATCGGCACCGCCGCACATAGGCGGAACCCTAGCCGGCTCTACCGTGACAGTTTACGAAAACAGCTCCTGGAGACTGCGAAGTAGAAGAGGTGGATGGCCGCCGCTGGGGGCCAGTGCCGCCGCTAGCTAGACGTCGGACCGCCGCCGGTCTTAAAGCTCTAGAGAGAGCTGATGGTGTTTGAGGCGTCCAAAGTTTTGCGGGATAGAGAGAGAAAGAGCCTGGTTTTGAAGGAAGAAAGAGAGAGAAAGAGCCTGGTTTTGAAGGAAGAACGTGTTCTGTCCAATGAGAAAAAAACCGTCCATATTAGCGAATAAGAAAAGACCAAATAGACAACACTCATGGACACGCGTCAACGAAAATCGAAAGATGTGTGGCAAAAGAAAAAGAAACGAAACGTAAAAAAAATGACAAACCCGGAGATTAGAACCCACAACCTCCCGATTAAAACCATAACACACCACCACTGGACCAACATCCCAAACTGAGAAAATTACAGAAAACATAATATAAAACATAAAGACGCAAGACAAATTTAAAAATAAAAAAGAAAAAAAGCGCCACATGTCCTCCACAGGGAACTGACACGTGGAGGGAATAGCACTCATTTCAGAGTACACCTAAGCATCCAGATTGGATAATAAGGTAATATATAATATATGTATTAATATATAATATATGTATTAAATATATATATACATAATATAATATTATTAATATAATATATATATATATATATATATACATACGAGCCAAATGAGCCACTTAACGAGCGAGCCACGAGCCGAGCCGACCTCAGGCTCGGCTCGTCTCTTTTACAAACCGAGCCAAGCTGGCTCGGCTCGTTTATAACTGAGCCATTTTCGAGCTATTTTCCGAACGAGCTTCGAGCGAGCCACGAGTTGCGGGATTTATTAACAACCGTAGATCCACAGTTGTACCAGAACCATCGATTCAGCCGCTGCCAACACAAGAATCTGTCAGGCGAGAAAGAAGAAATGAGTTGTTTAAAAGAAAGTAGGTTTTGAAAGAAAGAAAGAAAGAAAGAAAAGCGACGGTGGTCAGAATCCACCACCAGGTCCTCGTCGTTGTTGATGAAGTTGAACTAGGCAGAGTTTGCGGCTAGGGGAGGGTCGTCTTCTTCTAAAGCAACAATAGCAGCGCCGTTGTTGTTGTGGTCCGCCGGAAAAGGGGTTATGGCCGCCAATTGAGAAGATGAAGAGGAAATCTTGGTTATTGTTCGAAACTAGAGAGAGGGAGAGACGATTGCAGCTCAAAGACTGGGAGAAATTCCCGTGGGGGGGGGGGGGGTCACCAGACTTCGCCAAGTGGTCGCCGGATGTCGCCGGCTCCACTTTATTCTTCTCTACTCTTAGTCACGACACACACACAATGGGGAAAGGGTGTTTGGCTGTATGAGAGAAAAGACAAAGTAAAGGGGTTAAGAAAGAAAAAAAAGTCTTTCCATTTTAGTAAATTAAAAAACACCCCCTCGTCATATGCGACGTTAGCAAATACTAACGGGGTTAGGGTATTTTTAATGGCGGATCAACATAGGCTAATGTTAGTGCATGTTCCGGGTGTGGTCGCTACTGTGCGAATTATGTAATAGTCTAGATTATTGATTAGGCTAGGTTGCCAACGAACCGTGCAGCGAACCATATGGTTCGCTGGATAGGCTGGTTTGTTGGGCAGAGACACCTATAAATAGGTGGAGTCTAGCTTATCAATTAGAGATTTCTGGTCATTTGGTCTATGTGTTGAGAGGAGAGGTTTGTCCAACCTCTCCGAGAGCTTAGTTGATGTATACTTCTTCGGTTGTAATTATTCGACACATTTAATGACTAGATTCTCCGTCTCTATCTTTGTTTTGATCTGGAAACGACCCGTAACGTGTTTTAACAGTGGTATTAGAGTCGTTGGCTCATTTTCCAGATCCTATTTTGCGTTTTTGAAGTTTTTGAGACATTAAAAAGGTCAATTAGGTGAGATTCAGTGAGTTTTTGATCAAATTTTGTTCTAACGAGTATTCCTGAGTCATTTTCGCACCTAACAGTAGTGATTCAGTGAAGAAATTCGATAAATTCTGAATCTGGAGAGAAATTAGAGAGTTTCAGTGTTGGTTCGCCGATTAAACACGATGGTTCGCTAGATGATTAGTTTGGTTCGCCTTTATATCTTCAACCACCGAACCGGGAGACTCATCGAATGAACCGGGAAATTGAACGAACGAACCTCTGTATTCATTCCCCGTACCAACAACTTCATCGAACAACGAACCACTATTGGTTCGTGGCATTTACGTTCGGTCCGGAGCGGTTACGCAGAACCAATGGCTCGTTGGAGGTTAATGGTCAGCTAACTTTCTATTTCATGGTCAATGGTTCGTTGGAGCTTATGGTTCACCGCAAATTTCTGATGCATTTTTAGTGAAGCACTTTTGTTCAATATAATTTTTTTTCGCGCTGACCTGGACCCCAGCAGGGGCTCTACCCCTTGGATCCCGCTTCTCGGGGGCGCTACCCTCGAACCACTGTTTGTCACTAATAAACATCTGGGGGATATTTTTAAGAATGGGGAGAGGTAGTGGGAAGTTCAAAGAACAAATCAGGTATCGGGTTTACCCTTGATTCGGTAGCTGTACAATTAAAATGAAGAGTTACCAGATTCCGGTGCTTATCATAAATTAGTCATCAAATTTCTAAGGAAGATATTTGTGGGTAGTCATTGTTTTTGATGATGGACAGAGATTCATGAACACTTGTTTCTGATGATGGACAGAGATTTGGAGACATAGATATGATTACTTACAAAATCTGAAGAAAATATGTGATTCCATTGCGAGCTACTTGAAAACACATTGCTTGTAGGGTTGGAATCGGGAATTGAATATGTCACATGTTTAGGGGAAAATTGGTACCCTTGAAAATTTCAAAGTTTTATCTGATAAAAATAGAAACTGTGAATATTTAAAGTAATCAGTTCGAGGATGATGGTGATTTGTGATATTTGTGAATTAGTATTGTGTTCTAATGTTTGTGCGAATGAATGTGTTCAAAATTTTTCGTTATGGTATGGAACTCTTTGTCATATGCCCGATACTTTCTTGAGTTGTGAAGACTTAGTTGGCTTCCAGTCTACAACGAGATATACGTTTACCGGAGTAATATATTGGGAGAGACTTAATGCTGAGGGGGAATTTTGGATTGAAGATTTTGAAGATGTTGGTTTTCATAAAGATAGAGCATGTTACAAATTTCTTAAGAATATAAATTGTTGTCAATATGCTGTGTTGTTCGTGGATGTCTTTACAATTTTCGGGAAACGACTTATGGAGTGAACCATTATCATATATGCCGGTTCCAGTTGGATGGTTGTGCTTTATCCGAGGGGGAACTTTATTGTTTGTGGAGATTGTATAAGATTCGAACTATTTCCTGCATTCCTGAAATTCAGTCCAATGGGAGTTTGCTGAAGATCAAGATTTCAAGATGTAGCAGACTGACTACTGACGATTGCTGGAAGATAAAGACCTACATTTGACAATAACATCCAAGGGGAAATTTGTTAGAGTAAGAATCCTGTGTGGCCGAGACTGTGCGAATTATGTAATAGTCTAGATTGTTGATTAGGCTAGGTTGCCAACGAACCGTGTAGCGAACCAATGGTTCGCTGGATAGGCTGGTTCGTTGGGCAGAGACACCTATAAATAGGTGGATTCTAGCTTAGCAATGAAGATATCTGGTCATTTTGTCTTGTGTTGAGAGTGGAGGGTCTGTCCAACCTTCGCCAGAGCTTAATTGATGTATATTTCTTTGGTTATAATCATTCGACACATTTAGTGACTAGATTCTCCGTCATTATCTTTGATCTGGAAACGATTTGTAACGTGTTTTAACAGCTAATATGTTTATAACTGGGATTATTATGGGGAAAAATCAAACTGGGATTATTATCGGCCAATATGTGATAACTGGGATTCATAGGGACTAATTTTCCTAGTTTATAAGTTCTAATTGCATCAAAATTTTTAATTTTTTTTGTTTTTATTTTGTCTCATTCAACTACAAAATTTTAAACTAATAGTCTCTGATTTAGATTTAAGTGGTTAAGTTAAGGTACTCGATATTAAAAATGAGAGGTCTTGGGGTTCAAGTCTTACATGCGTTAGAAAAAAGTTGAGTTTCAGGTTGGGGAGGGGGTTTCTTACATATGGTGAGTTTCCTCCTGATAGGAAAGGGAAATGATTAGGTGGTGTCAGTGGTCTGTCAATAATCCAAATTTACCATTAAAAAAACTACAAAGATTTAATGTCGTTAAAATTTTCCATTAAGTTACTATGAAAGGACTATTTACCCTAAATTACCCTTTTATTTAAAAAAAAAACCTCATTTTTCTCAAAGAAAAACCTAACCACCACAATATATTTCTTAACCATGCACTTACCCACTCTCTCCTCCAAAAAGCTCTCCTCCGGCCAAATCTAAGCCACCACCACATCACTGCCACCAGAAGTTTCAACCACGCAACATTAGTAATCTATTTGCTCGAGTTTGAAGACTCTGAAATTTTCAGGAATTTGATTGACTGTAATGGCGGTTTGAGACCGATCAGGCTTACTCTTGAGGTTATTAATATCTCGTTTAATTGTTTAATATGTTAAACTTTATTTTGTATAATGATACTATGAACATCTCGGTTTTGTTTATGAAAACGATGAAATTTTCTGGCACGCGATTTTCTTAACACAAAAGTTGTAAAATGGGAATGGGGCCTTACAGTTAAAGTTCGTTGGAACTCCCATCGAGGACCCGAATACACTTGGAAATGTAAAGACCAATTCCGATTGAAGTGCCCTCATCCCTTTCCTGAAGATGACCTG
Source organism: Deinandra increscens subsp. villosa (assembly GCA_039602395.1). Taxonomy (NCBI): domain Eukaryota; kingdom Viridiplantae; phylum Streptophyta; class Magnoliopsida; order Asterales; family Asteraceae; genus Deinandra; species Deinandra increscens. Next base: position 504,460 of record JBCNJP010000020.1, on the reverse strand, counting down.
TTAATGGCTCAAGCTAAATTTGAGGACGAAATTCTCTCAACTGTGGGGGGGGGGGGGGGGGGGATGTGACAACCCGCATAAGTCCAGGTCAACCTTGTAACCCTAACTGTGAAATTATATGTTAATTGTGCATTTAATCTAGGTTTTTTATAACTTAGATATCATTTTATGCAATCATGATATAACTCTTGACGTACCCTTAAATCATTTTTCTCCGTTTAAACTTTTATGAAACTTTTATCAACCAATGATCATCAATCATTTTCATTTTCTTCGATTTGAGCCTTGTGTTATTTTTATTCATATCCATTTCTCATGCTCTAACCTGATGGCCCCGACCCGTCACCCGTTTTGCATGAACCCATCACCTTTTGCATGCTCAAATTGAACCCACGAAATCCATCACCCGATTCCGGCCCTCCTAACCCTTCTCGGCCGTAAACCCTCCAACCCAATCACCTAAGTATTCTTTCCATCGAACCGGTTCACCCTTTGGCTCAAACCCATGCACGTCGCCACCTTTTATCCCTTTTGACCGAAGATCGAAACCCGATTCTCTCATACCTTTCCCTAATCAGTATAACCGATTTTTTAGCCCATATCACCACCTTTAATTGCTTAACACCCATAATTTTTTACCTAGATCCTTAATACATCCATAGCCCCTAATGTGTCGAATCCTTTCAAGAAACCATGATGATTTTTATTGTGATTAGTAATGGTTATTACCCAATGGGTTTAATGTCCCCTAATGACACAACACACTTAAATTTTCCCTCCTAAACACTCTTTTCCCCCGCTATTTCTCCCATCAAAACCGGCTCCCATAGGAACCTCACACCCACACAATACTTGCTTGGAACCATAACACAAACCCTCTCCTCTTTCTCTTGGTCCAACCGGCTGGAACCCGGATCCCTTCTCCTTTTTTTCTCAACTACGGTTAAACAAACAGACAAACACATAACCACTGTAACTCTCCACCTTATATCTTTCTCTTGGTCCATCTAACCTCACCAGAACCGTCTCTCCCTCTCGGTTCTCTAACAACCAACCAAACCCATATATAAAACCGATCCCATGCACCCTCTTTCCCAACCCTAGTGTCCCATTTGAGCCACCATATATAATCATCATAAACTCCTCTCCCCCACGTTTCAAACCCTAAACTTTCTTTCTACTTCCCTCAAGAACCGAGCCTTCTCTCTACTCTCTCTCTATAGTTCTCACTAGAAACATACTCAAATCCTCCATTTCTTTCAAGATCAAGCATCAAGAGAGTGAGCTAGGAGCTAAACAAGGAATCATCAACACTCACTCTCCCATTTTCGGCCCTTAGAAGCTTCATAGTGAGGATTCTACTCATTTTCTTTGATTATTCTTTATTCTAACTTATATTCTTGGTTCATTATCGGTTCTAACACATCTCCGTTAAAAGTCTTGATGTTGTTTTTACATAAATCTTTACTAAATATGTCTACTTTGTTGTTCAAAGTTCAAGTAATCTTGGTTATTTAGTAAATCCATGAAGTTTCTAGTATTTTATATCATAAACCATGCATATATATGTTGTGAATCTATGGAAGTATTTGTGTATAGAGAGATGTTCAAATGAGAAGTTTGGTTTGGGTAATAAGGATAAGAAGGAATTTCAGTCATTGGATTTTGATCTAATAAAAAAGGGATGAAGGGTATTTTAGTCTTAGCCATCTTTATTAACTTTTTATCTATTTCCCCCATTTTTTTAAACATTCATAACTTTCACATACGACATTATTTTTTTTTAAAAAAAATGTACCATAAAAACGAGCGTTTTTTATCTTTAAAACGCATATAGTGTTGCTATATAAAAAATACTCTTTCGATTTTTGACACAATGTTCAGATCATTGTGTCAGTATGTCAAAATGTTCAGATCATTGTGTCAAAATTATATATAGTGTTGGTATATATAAAATTTTATAAAAAATTACTATTTGGTTTTTGACACTATGACACAATGATCTAAACATTTTGACAGAATGATGTGAACATTTTTTACACAATATAACACAATGATCTGAACATTTTGACACAATGACACAATGATCTGAACATTTTGATACAATCGAAAGAGTAAAAAAAATTAATTTTATATATAACAACACTATACGCGTTTTAAAGATAAAAAATGCTCGTTTTTATGGTGTAATATTTTTGTTTAAAAAATAATGTCATATCTAAGAGTTATGAAGGTTTAAAAAATGGGGGGAGTTTGATAAAAGTCAAAAATGCTCTTCCATCTTTTATTTTTCTTTAATTTTTCTCTCTAATTCTACACAGGAAAACTTTGGGCCATAGATCTTCATTTAGTTGAAGATCTTATGGTTATGATTCCTTCTTATCTTTCTTATCCAAACTAAATTTCTCACAATAACATCTCTCTTTGTGTATATTTGTGTAGATCTTGAAAATCCCTGACTATCATGTATAAATGTGTGGTTATGTTGGTTAAAAACCCTCATCTTGACCTATGACTCGGGTTAGACACTTTTTACTATAAAAATTGGTTTTCTATATACTTGGTAAAGATACATTGGCTTTAAATGTGTTTAAATGCATTTAATCACCAAAATAACACTTGGAAAATCCTAATTTTGGACTTTTATGTGTGCTTGTTTAGATCAGAAAGTTTAGTCTTTTAAACAATGAGTTTTTATATATATTAAGTCACCAAACTCTTACAAAAATATCCCTAATGAAAAGACTTGAATTTAAGGAAAAGCTAGGACAATAAACCGACACTTCACAAACCCAAAAACCCTATTCTTAGCTAGATATGCATTTTATAAGCCAAACCTAATTTGGGAGTATTTTAAAACTTAAAATGTGTTTACAAATGTCTACTATGAGTTTTGGAGACTTAGGATGTCATAAAACGAGTTCCCGTGACGAACCCGACATTTTACCGATAAAACCGTCATATTTGTAAGATAAAATATTTGAATTAATAGTTCTGATATTTTGAGTGAAAATGTGATTATTTACCTAAGCAAATAAAATTTTCTGACAAAAACCGGTTAATAACGTGTATTTGGTTAATACCGCGAAAACGCGAGATTTTGTACTTTTAAGCCTTAGGAATTTCCTTTAAAAATCCATAATTTTATTTTAATATTTATTTACATAAATATTATCCCTTATAAATGATTAATGGAAATACTTATATATCTTCTTGAATAAAATCCTTTTATTTTAATACTTTTATTTATTTTCAATCGTGTGCAAATCCTCTGTATTTATTTGGTTATAAATAATATTTGTAAACTGTTTAAATCTAAGGCTACCATGACGTCAAGACTTGGAACCCAATTGAGTGACTTAGACATCAACCCAATTTGCTAGACCCTAAGTTGTCTTATATTTATTTTAGGACAACTTTATTCTGTATCTGGTATTTATCATATGTAGTGCTTTGTTTAGGTGGGTCTCACGACCTCTTTCATTTTTAAACTATTTTAAAAATACTTTGGGGGAGAAATCATACACATCTTTTTACAACTTGAATGATTATTGATAATTGCCACACATATTGATTACATGAGCTTTTCGTCCATCCTTATTGTAACATGTTGATTCATGATATGATGAAAATCCAACTATTAACTGAATATGAATGATTATACAAGAAACGATGACTCGCGAATAGATCTATTGGGTTAACGCCCCTGCCTGTGATTGGTCGCTCCAATCATGACTCTCATTCTATAGTCACCATGTACAAACAGTTATATTGGCATTCGGTATTGTTGGACAGAATACCATGAGTGGGTAAACAATTAGTTTCAGAGTTCAAGGTATAAGGACCGATTTCACATCAAGAATCTCGATCATGAGCAAGAATTAGGTGAGATGCGGAGACAGGATCATGAGAATCTAAGATAAAACACAAATATGATGATAAAGTCTAATGATTTCATTGAACATAATGATTGCATGAACAAGAAATCACAACAATGCATCATAACCCTCATGAATTTTCCGTGGTCATCTTGGGTTGAGCTTAAACCCAAGATGAGACTCTCAAAAGGTAAGGGATAACTCACATCTTTCAACTTTTCATCTATTTACTAAATGAAGCTATCTCTCCCTTTATATAGAGAGCCCATGTGCCTCTCTAGCCCACTAACTAGCAAGACACAAATACAATGAGCTAAATACAAATAAAAACAAATAACATAAATATTAATTAAATCAAATTTGATTTGATTAGTATGAAGCTTGACTCGCTTGAAACAATCTTCCGTTGGCTATTACGTTGACCATTAACCCGAACGGTTGACTTTTCCAGAAAACGTCGTCGGTCCAAACTTGCAAGCCTCAATTATCACAACCCGCGTATCTGAATCATTTCACGATGGATTCTTCAGTCGAATGTTTCGGTAAACAGATTTGATGGCGTCAGTCACATAGATTTTTGTTCCAACATATTCCCTCTTGACTGATGCTTTCAAATCTGTTCAACTGCAGAAGAACCGCTCTGCCGTACATTTTTAACAAGAAACTGATAAACCCGAAGCTTCTTGTCGTAGAGATTACCCCTCTAAATAAGCTTCTTCTGTCTCGCTCGACCCGTTAGGAATAATACTGAAATTGCCTAACATCGGAGTCCAAACCGCAACAAACTGAATTAGATAAATCAATCAGACTCTGAAAATGCTCCAACTACGGATACTCGACTCGATAATCCAAATCCATGATAGTTCCCCCTATTTCTCTAAATCTTCCCAAAAACATCCAGTCAGAAGCGTAAAAGTCAGATGCAGAGAGTCGAACCGTTCCGCTCGGTTGCCTAGAGAAACCAGATAAAAATCTTAAAATCGGACAATCTCGTGAAAAACCGGAAGCTGGATGATGGCAGTTGTGAATGATCCATAAATATAACATTGTTCCGCGTGACTGTGGTTGGATATGAAACTAAAGATTGACTCGAGTGACGGGTGAAAAATGTCACGAAAAACGTCACTTGAATCGAGAAAATATGCCAAATCGGAGAAAAATCTGAGATCCCGAGTGTAAAAGCAAAAACAAATCATAACCGGAGTCTTCGAAATTTTGGGTCTTGAAAACCGATTCCCGAAAAATATTCATGAGAATTCCGGAGACATAACGGTGAATAGGACTGAGCTTAAGTCGGGTATAACCGACCCACCCGTTAAAAGTTAAAACCGACCCACCAGAACCGGAAACCGGACCCGGTTACCTATTCACATTCGGTTCTCAGTTCTTACCTATTCACATAAACGGTTTCGGTTTGGTCTCGGGTTTGACCCGTCGGAACCCATAAAACCCGTAGAACCGTTTTTTAATAAAAGACCTAGAAATTGTAGGGGTCTTAAATGTTTTGAATTTTCCAAAAATCTGTCCATCCGATGAGTATACACGTCAGTTCTCTCCATCTCTTCATCTTCTATTCTTTTTCTTTCTCCAATCGATTGAACACCAGGAGCAATCATCCATGGACCATGTTGAATACATGAATTAGTTTACATCATCAATTCATCAGTTCATCACCATCACACTTCAAGTCTTCATCTTCAATAAGAAACTTCAAGTAAGTAACTGACATTTAGTCTTCACGACTTCACCAGTTGATTTTTTGTATTCATCCATGAAACCAGATTGCTATTCGAATTTATATCAGATTACTTTGCCATGATTCGATTAATTTACATTCTCATCAGAAACAAACGAACATAAAAAAATGGGTTTACAAGAGAACCGGCATAACCGATTATGTACCCGACAAATATCCGAACCGACCCGTTATAACTGGGTCCGGTTCCGGTTCTTTCAATCAGGAGATTCGGTTCTCGGTCCCGGGTCGGTTTTAAACAGGTCTAGCGGGTCTGACCCGGTTACTCACCCCTAACGGTGAAAATCCGAAAAATCCATCAAAACCGTCAACTTGAGTGTCTTTCCGTTGGAGTTAACGGAACATTCCAAATATTTAATTTAGATTCCAATTAATTCGGTTAGATGGCATCGACACTGCATCAACTAAACAGCTATGGGTGAGATATAACGAAAAAGTCGCATACTTAACCGAGAAGCGAAACCAGTCCCTCAGTGATCGTTAGCTAAAGTGGTCTTGACGTCAACAAAAACTAGAAGCCCGATCAAATATAGCGGAAAATATCAATGACTAATGAAAAATGCCAAAATTTCATTAGTGGCGTTACTCCATCAGTCTCGTTAAAAACCGACAAGAAAAACCCGCATTTAACGAAAACTGCAAAGAAAAAATCCATTAGTGTAATAAATCTCCAACAAAGAAAGCACAATCCATGCCTTCTATTTTCAGCCAATTAAATTTGAGTAGCAAAATGATTAAACGGTTCAAAATAAAAAAGAAAAAACTGATCGATGGTCCAGTCCGAAGGGAGATGGCGGCTGGCCAATCAAAATTGGGCTGAGAAAGCACAAAAGACTTGATCCTGCGGCTGAGGTCAATCAGATCTAGTGGCTTGGAGAGGCTGATCCTTGTGCAATGGGTCATAGCCAATCATAGAACACTAGCATACACCATTTAATGGTTCTTTCAATAGAGTTGGGGTCCATGTGACTTTTCTCCACAACCAATAAACAATCGACAACAATAAAACATTTCTAGGTCAAGCCGACAAAGGAGAGAGAGAGAGAGAGAGAGAGACATGACATTCGCAGAATTTTCTGACCAATCAAAGGCTGACACGTCAGTGTCTTCAACCTCAATTCGTTGAAAACCCAGCGAACCCTAATACCAACGGAAATTCACATCGGAAAAATGAGGGATCACCGGAAAAGTGTAAGATGAGCATAACTCGGTCAATACTCAATGAAAATCTTTGAATTTTGTACTCGGTCAATACTCAATGAAATTCTTCGAATTTTGTATCCACGAACTCGTCTTTCGATCCTATACATTCCTGGACGATCAAAAACCTCTAAAAATGTCTCGAATGAAAACCCAGATTCAAGTTCGCTAAGCTATAAAGTTCACTAATCATGCCAGAAGTTCGCTAGGACGGACTTGAAGTCCGCTAAGGACTGAAGTCCACTAAGACTTAACTAAGTCCGCTAGAATGACATCAAGTCCGCTAGGAACAATCAAAGTTCGCTAAAGCAATCTTCAAACCTTCAAAACACTTGAACAAATCTAGAAAAATCGATGAAGATGCAGAACACATCCACTTGAAGATCTTCCTGATGCAAATTCAATGTTCCAAAATGAGTGTAGATTATAGATTCGTGACGGATTCGAGAAGATAAGCCATCCACGTGATAGTCCTGGTCACAAACAATCCATAAACAACAGCAACCTTGATCAAAACAGCCCCAAATCTGGAAATCACTCAAGAACACGAAGAACACCAAGAACACGCACTAAGCGTGTGTTTTTCCAGATCTGCTCAAACAGTTGAGATTCAGACAAAACCGATGCCCCTAATGGATCCGGAACACGATTTCCACTAAGAATCATACTTGACTTCATCCAAATCCATCCAGAATAACCCAAAAAAAAAGGGAATAAAAGTCCAAAATCTTCAAAAAAAAAAAAAAAAAAAAAAACGGGAAAAAACTCACTGTTACTTTTTTTCAGCTCGGATCTTCCATTTTTCAGCAGATTTGAACATGTAAAACATTAAAATGCATCAGAATGAACTCCCCAAACATGAATCAAGCATCCATATCATCAGAATCCATCCAAAATGCTAAAAAAATGCAGAAAAATAAGTATTTTAACGTCTTTCCCAACCTAAGCTCCAAAGTTGAACAAAATCCAGATCTGAGTGATCTAAACATTTGTTAGACGCATTTAGATCGGTACCTGCTCTGATACCAATTGTAAGGACCGATTTCATATCCAGGATCTCGATCGTGAGCAAGAATTAGGTGAGATGCGGAGACGGGATGATGTGAATATAGGATAAAACACAAATATAATGATAACAATACAGCATAACCCTCATGAATCTTTCATGGTCATCTTGGGTTGAGCTCAAACCCAAGACGAGACTCTCAAAAGTAGGACTGGAAAATCGTGTCAGACACGACCTGTTAAGACATGACACGATAAGACACGACACGATTGATCTCAAACACGAACACGACACGAAAACTTTTCGTGTCTAGTTTTCAAAACACGAACACGACCTGTATTTTAACGGGTCGACACGATAAAACCTGTTTAGACATGAAATTTTAACTAATCGATGGTCAACACGATAAAACCTGTTACACTCAATCTGTTTAGAAATGAACACGACCTGTATTTTAACGGGTTTAAGAAATGAGAGATGTATGAGTGTATGTTACGACAGAAATGGAATGGAATTTTGAGAGACGTCAGCTAATAATCTAATTCTAGTATATCTTTGATATATTATTTATAATATATATATTATTAAAATATAAACGTGTCTTAACAGGTTAACAGGTCGACCTGTTAACGACACAAAACCTGTTAACATATTCGTGTTTCGTGTCGTGTTTTCGTGTCCGTGTCAAAAATGCCATCCCTACTCAAAAGGTAAGGGATAGCTCACATCTCTCAACTTTTCATCTATTTACTAAATGAAGCTATCCCTCCCTTTATATAGAGAGCCCATGTGCCTCTCTAACCCACTAACTAGCAAGACACAAATACAATGAGCTAAATACAAATAAAAATAAATAACATAAATATTAATTAAATCAAATTTGATATAATTAATATGAAGCTTGACTCGCTCGAATCGATCTTTCGTTGACTATTACGTTGACTGTTGACCCGAACGGTTGACTTTTCCAGAAAACTCTTCGGTCCAAACTTGCAAGCCTCGATCATCACAACCCGCGTCTCTTGATCATTTCACGATGGATTCTTCAGTCGAATGCTTCGCTAAGCAGATTTGATGGCGTCAGTCACATATATTTTTGTTCTAACAAAAGGTTCATAGTAATAATATTGCATTAACTTAACGAAAATCAGACTAAGTTATATTTTATGTGAAATCAAACTTTGTTGTCAATCACTAATCATGCATGTTATTTAAACCTGTGAACTCACGAACTTTATGTTGACTCATTTTAGTGTATCAACTTCTCAGGTGTTTGATCATGCTGCTTACTTGTTGTGTGGAACCTTTATCATGCATGTAGGTCTTGCACAGGGCCGTCTTAAGCTTTTTGGAGGCCTCAAGCGAACTCTAAATTGGAGGCCTCAAGTCTTACTACTTTTCTTTTGAATTTTTAGAATAACCCAATTGATAACTTTCATTCCAAATTAGCATGGCATTATCGTATAATAAACATAAAACGATCATATAAAAAAATTACCTTTTGAGCTGCTATAAAAGAAACGGTGTGATGTCTATGCAAGCAGGATAAGACCGTGAACCATAAAAACTCAAATCTCATCATTTGATTTGAAAATTATAATCCAAATACACAACCATCAAGATAATATTAAGCATCAAATACAACTAACCCGAATGAGCATAATATAGTCTTAATTGCCTTTGAATAATGTCAACAATTTAGAATATTAAGAATTGAATTCATACATGTAAAAAGAAACCTTAAATGAGATATAAATTAAACAATTTTAAAAAAGCAAATCAAATTTAAATTTGCAAAAAATATATTTACATAAAATAAAAGTATATAGGAAATAAAAAATATATAAACCAAGTTTTTCTTGAAAAATATGTAAGCCTTTGTAGGCCCAGATTGCAAAGGCAGAAATTTCTTGGCCCAAATTAAAGGTTGAATTTGTGTGAACTAAAACAATTGAAGCGACAAAGGTAAAAAAAACGGTGTAAGACTGCAAGCAGGATTTGAACTCTGGATTCCGAGAAAAGGAAACTCGCGTAAACACCAGTTGAACCAGTTAACAAACATTTTTTTCTTTGGCGCATAGTGTTGATATATAATTGTTCAACCAGATTTTTAAAATGGAGGCCCTAAAATTTTGGGGGCCCCAAGCCCTTGCTTGGGTTGCTTGGCCCATTGGGCCGGCCCTGGTCTTGCATTGTTTATCTCTGAGTCATAGTCAGCCGAAAAACTCTTCTGAAGATTTCTTAGAATAACATCATTTTGTATCATGATTTAAAATCTTTTAGACAGATGGTTTGTAAAACAATTTAACAAAACCTACTTATGTGTTTTTGCTACAACATAAATTATGAACTATATTTTGATCAATCTAAAATGGCTCTAGTTGGTTAATCATCCAGAGGTCGATCTGTGTAACCTTGAATATGATCCATCCGATCATGCCTGAAACATATTTGACAGGGTGTGACAGATTGGTATCAGAGCCAGGTTATAGAGAACTAGGTTGCATATTAGGATCTAGACTATAGCCTATGCTCTATTAGCCTCATATTGCATGTGCCTTGAGTGTTACATCATTCCTTGCCTGCCATATGTGTTTATAACTAACTTATAACTATTATTATGACTTGGAATTCTGTCGCAACATGTCTTCGTTGGAGCCTGACTTGATATCTTTAGATTTAGACGATGAATATGAGTATACTCCATCGATGCTGGAGTCTACCCCTCCTTCCCCGACGTGCCAACCTCGCCATTCCATGCGTTGGCTGATCTGTCGGAGGATGTTCCGCGCTGCTCACCCACCAGCATGCTAGAACCGTACGTCTCTGAGGACGCTGACTCTGATGAGGACCCTGAGGAGATTGATCCTTTCCCCAAGGACGTTGCTATCACTGATCTCTCTCCCGATGGTGATTCTATCATGGTAATAGTGACGCCTTCTGTTCCTTCCTCTCCTGCCTGTGTACCATCCTTTTTTCTGTACCGCCGAACTCTCAAAGGAACTTGATGTTGTACACTCCCAGTACATCTGTCATCCGTATCCGTCTCCCTTTGATTGACTATGTCCATTCTAGTGAGCTTGCTCCTAAGCAGCCACGTTTTGCAGATTCTTGCCTTATCTCTCAGCTCTCAAACATTTATCGCACTTGGCAACGCGAGTCTGACATTCCCAGCACTTTCGAGCATGGCGAGTCATCTAAGGGTCTGCACCTACTGCACCTATTAGTACCATGTCTCCCGGACATCTTCTCTTTGATGTTGATACTGTTCCCGTTTCCTCTCCTATTTTGGCTAGAGTTCCTGTTAGATCCATGCCTCATTCATTTTTCCCGTGCAGCCCGTCGTTGTGATGTTCACCGTCATATGCATGCCATACTTTCGACTTTTCACCCTACTCCATCTGTGCCATCTGTGGAGACTCGTTTGTTTGCTCTTGAGGATCGCAGTGCTGATATTGATCGATGCCTTGACACCCTTCATGCCCATATGTCGGATGCTATTGGAGTAGACCTCGCCGCTCAGATTTCTGTTGAGACTCTTAGACCCGTATTGTTTTCGTGGAGGAGTATTCCATATTGATCCGAGCGCTGCTTGCCATCCTATCACAGATCGTTGACTTGCTGACGTTGATTGATTAGGAAAGAGTAGTATTTGATGTTGACCTATTGGGGGTACCAGTATGACTTCTGTATTTTGATGTAAAAACTTCTCTCTTATTGTGCAATGCATGATTCTACTAAACAATATTTGTATTTTGTACGAATATTGTAACAAGTGATTTTGTTGATTTATGGTTAAATTATCTGCTAATTATGTTGTGAATGGATTATTGTTGTGTACTATGTGGTTGTTACATATCATGTTCATGTTATGATTTGTATAGATAATGTCTGATTTCTTTGTTTTACTTATGGTGAAAGTTTAGAAAGACATGCCACATAGACAACCCCGAGTTCGTGCCAACAGAGGTGCAACCCCTCTATCTGTCATGGACGATGCTTCCGTCGATGCGCTAGTTAAACACTGTATTGTGGATGCTATTGCTGCTGTTGAAGCCAACCGTGCTGCTTCTCGCGGTGACCGTCGCGAAGGATCCACGGGGTGGTAAAATGAGGATTTGTCTAAGTGTTAGAAGATTTTGGTTTCAATTTCTGACAAATTGTTCTCAATATTTTGGCTAACATTTTAGTTGCTAGTGTGTGTTCCTATAAGGACTCCATGAACTACGACCCCACAAACTTCAAAGGTACTGAAGGTGCCGTCGGCTTAATCCGGTGGTTTGAGAAAACTGAGTCTGTGTTCCGAATGTGTAACTGACCCGATGATTACAAGGTGAAGTATGCCACCTACACCTTTGTAACATCCCAAAATTTCATAAATCGGTAAATACGTGATTATATATATAATAATATCTATATATGAAAAAGACGTGGTTATACGTGTTTAAGATATCATGTTATATGTGTTTATATGTGACTACATGTGAAATATATGTGATGATAATCCAAGTAGATGAATACATAGTGAATATGTATCTAAAAGATAACACGGTGAAATATTGATAAAACAAATGAAATCGTGGTTAAAATAGAAATATACGTATTTGAAATCATCAAGATAAAGTATTGATGTATATATATTTATTTATTATAGGTTTAGTAAATATATTCGTATGTGAAAAATGCATAAATAATAGTTAATGGGGGAAAAATGAATAAATATATAATATTTATATACTTAATACGTAATTACAATCCTCGTTATACGTAACCAAACCTTCAAGAATGTTAGAAATATAATTAGGAAAGTTTTAGGACATGAAATAATAACTACATCAAAAGATAAAGGGTTAATATGCATTAAATAGAAGTTGGGGGGACTAAAAGTGTAAATTATGTAAAATATATAAACGTATGTATATGTATATTATCATACATATCCCGAGCCTTAGAACCCTTAGAAATATACCCTTAAGTGTTTTATAGCATAAAATAACAATCGGTAGAAGTTCAGGGGTTAAAACTATAAATATAAAGTCCAGGGACCAAAATTGTCATTCTGCAAAAGTTGCTCGCGGTACGCGAAGCCCTGGCCTCAAACCTTCACGATACGCGACCTGCGTACAGCGATAGCAGGTCTAAATACGGGCCATAATGGCTTTTCTTGCTCTCCAATCTCAACGAATTCGTGTCAAATTCTTCGAATTGTCACCCCCTAACGTGTAAGAACATGATGGTGACCAGATTACCTATAAATAGAACCACTAACAGCTCCACATCATTCACCAATTCACCAAAACATTTCCTAAAAACCTTAAAATCGTTCTTGAGCTTCATCAGCCGAATTCGAGCGAATGACGAGGACCCAAAAGCTAAAATTTAGCAGTCAAGCTCTAATATGTATGCTTTAAAATAACCTCTTTCAGTTTTGGCTAATTCGATCTCTAAGTATGATTTCTAAAAATGTGTTAAAATTAGGGTTCTTGAGCTTGTTTTGATAAAATTGGGTAATCGGAACAGAATTATGGTCTGAATTTTTGTAGGTAATCCTAAAATAATGTGTTTTAAGAAAGCCCTAAGTTTATTTCACAATTGGAAAAGGTTTGCTAATAGTTTTGTTAACAGGTCAAAATTAGGGTTTTCGTAACGTTGTTCTGCCAAATTGAGTACACGATGTTGAACTAAGCTTTGATATTTTAAAGGATATTATAAAATTTTATAATAGATAATACCCTAAGTTGGTTTGAAATAAAAATAAGTTTTGATAATAAAACGAGAAATACGTGAAATTAGGGTTTGTAAATATAGTTAATTAATATAAAATAATCCGGAGGGTATGGGGAGTTGATTTTTGGTCTTAGAATATGTTTATATATATAATAAGTATATTTGAGTTTAAAATTGATAAATAATAAAATATTAAAGATACTGAGTTAATCGGATATTTAGAAGTTCGTGCGGACCGGAAGGGTAGGCGCCTGTACACTGGGGTTTCTGGCAAAGTGAGGGTGTCGCATAAATCCCAACTAGGACCAGGCATACCTCACTGGGCGATCCCGGGGTGAGCGTTACTTATAGGAATGTTTGTCTTTATATTATCATCAGAAAGGTTATTTTGCCTAAAAGGGCATTTTGGTTATTTTGGCCTTAAAAGATATAAACCATAATGAAATGTTATTAAGATAATAAAATATAAATAAACATAGGTATTTTTTATAATGACCTTGCATTAATGCAATTCGATACGCGATTAGGTTAAATGTGGACCATAACGGAGATTCTGTCTGAATAACCAATTAAAGAGATAAGGTGAGTTTCTACAAGCCCATTTTTAAATGTTTTAATGTTTTACATGTTTTCGGGCTGGTATGCATACAATATTTGTGAAAATATATTCAAGATAATTGTGACTTGATATATACGTGTTACATGGTGAAATTGTTACTAAATTGCTTATATGTGTTATGCAATTATGCTGATTATAATGTGATGTGTATATACTTGCTTTGAAATTAGGTAGCCAAGTGACAAGGGAATTGTTAGTAAAATTTTAGTGAATATGTATGATTATATGAGATTAGGTGATGCATTTGCTTATATTAATATGTGGTGGATACGCCGTTGGTACATCCTATATATATACATACTAGTATAAGTTACCTGGTATATTGGAAGTGTTGAGGATATGCCGCTGGTACATCCTGTATACATACACTAACAATAAATTAGGGGATGTCCATTTGTTGCAGTATATGAATGCCTTATCACTATTTAACTAGGGGTAGGTAGTGTACATGATCGGTAACTAAGTCATTAAGATGAGAAAATGACCTAATAGAGTTAAACACGAGTTGCTATTATGACTTATTAGAGTTAGAGCATGTGTTGCTACCGAAGACGAAGGGTCGCTGCTTCCCCATAGTGGTGGCTTAGGGAACCGTGTATGGACGGAACGGCAGTCGGACATCGCAAAAGCTATCTTACGACAAGGTAGGATGACGATTGCAGTGGTCGGTGAACCTTTCGAAGGAGATGAAGAATGAAGAGACGCTACTTCCCCATAGTGGTGGCTTAGGGAACCATGTACGGACGGAGCTGCATTGGGTCGTTGTAATAACTATCCTTCGAGATGGGACGAAGTGTGTAGTGGTGGGCGGACTCTTCATGGAGAACCAAAATAGTTGGTTAAATATAGTGAACTAGAAGTTAAGCCTAGGGTCATGGTTAAGATAATAGGATATATTATCATAGTGAATATGTGTTAAGATTTATATGTGATTTATAAATGTGTTGTGAAAACTAGGTAAACACTTTGATGGTTTTAAACTAAATAGTAGAACTCACCAGCGTAAGCTGACTTTTTAAAAGTATGTATGCTAGCTTATGCAGAGACGTTTAGAAGTAAAAGCACGGATATTCTGAGGACGGGATAATCAGGAAAGCTATCAAGGAAGAATTTCGGGCAAGCTGGCTTAGTTATAGATTTCTTTACTATAGTTAGGTGTAGTTATGTACAATATCACTCTTACTGTAGCACTTGGCTTATATAAATAAGAGTTTTAAATTTTTTGCTGCTTAATATCTCTGTTGATACCTTGTGTTCATGAGTAAATCCGACACGTGACCCCTCCTGGTGCCAAGTCTGGGAGTGGGCACCACAACCTTCCACGGAGGTGTATCACATGGTGGAACTCATATGCTGAAGCACTGGGAACCGACGTCGCTTATGCTATGTCATGGAATGACATGAAGCAGATCATGAGGAATGAGTACTATCCTCGAGAAGAACTTTAGAGGTTGGCAGTTGAATTTTGGAACCTGTAGATGAATGGTTCGGACATAACAGGATATACCAAAGGTTTTCATGAACTTGAATACTTGTGCACTACCATGGTTACCCCACCTTATAAGAAGATTGAGCGTTATATCTGGGGTCTATCTCCCGCCATCCAAGGAAAAGTTTTGTCATAAAACCCCATCACTCTCTAAAGTGTCGTGTGACTGGCTCACAGCCTCACGTACCAGTCCACGTGTCAGTGTACCTCTTTTGCCTGAAAGAATATTGAGGACAAGCCTGTTGTTGTCAATGTTTCCCCTACTGTAAAGAAGTCCGATCACAAGCGTAAGCGTGATCATGATTGGAAGAAGAAGAAATCTGTTGAAGCTCCTATTATCAAATCTACCAAACTTGTTAAAGCATTTGTTGCGACTTCTTCATCTGTCCCAGAAACAAGGAAGTCTGGCTATACTGGTAGCCAACCTTTGTGCAACAAGTGTAATTTGTACCACATGTTGTACTGCGACAACATCTATTACCAAAGTGGTAAGGCTAAGGGCCATATCTACTGTGATTGTCCAAAGTGTGCTAACAACCCTCAAGTTGCTGGAACTTGTTTTGAATGTGGTGTTGTCGGTCACTTCAAGAGTGACTGCCTGAAGTTTAGAAGGAAGACATTTGGACCCACTCAAGGAAGAGTATTTGTGCTGAACGCCTCTGAGGCCCGTCAGGATCCTAACACCGTGACGGGTACGTTTCTCTTAAATAACCATTATGCATATATTTTTTCGATACTAGGTCAAACAATTATTCACCAAAGTAGACTATTCAAGAAAGATATGTGAATGGCTAATTGCCCAACCAGTTGTTGCCAAAAATTCTGAACCAAGTAGATATCAAGTGAGCAGTCAACATGTTGGTGTGTTCACATCATTTATATCAAAATATGAAGCTTTGATGGCCTGCTACTTTTCAACATGATGATATAACTTAAATTAATCCCGGTGATCTTGAAGAAATGGATCTGAATTGCCAATGGCTATGGTTTCCCTTCATGTAAAAAGATTTGTGGAAAGAAAGGGAAAGAAACAATTGCTAAACTCTTCAGTTGGTTTTGACAAGTCAAAACTTGGATGCTATAGTTGTCAAGAATTGGATCATTTTGCTAAGGATTGTCCTAAGAAAAAGAAAAGGGATATCAAGTGTTCAGTGTCCAGGACTGAAACTTGTTGAAATAAGCGCTGAGAAATCAAATGAGAAAGTCGGGAAGAATGAAAAAACTCCAAAAGCCCTTACCGGTGAAATCAATTTTGATAGGAGTGCGGAAATGGGGGAGTCTGAATATGAAGAGGCGTTGATGGTTGAGTTGGAGAGGAGTTTGTCTGAAAGTGACAATGAGAAAACGAAGAAAGGAAAACGGTAAAGGTTGAATTAGTTGGTTGTAAAAGGTGTGAAGGAAAGAAGATTGGTGCTGAGCAAGCTGGTGAAGATGAACGAGATTACTCTCACCTCTCTGCAGCATATTCTGAAGCGGTAAATTCTGGTTCTTGCTCAATTTTATGTGTTGCCAAATTTTATAGATGCAAGGAGGAAAATAAGTCACTCATCTACAAAAAAGAGAGTCTAAATAGGTTATTAGAACCCTTTAAAAAGAATGAAACTGAATTTAAAACAAAACTTGATTTAACTCTTTTTGAAAACTCAAACCTAAAAAGTTTTGTCGCAAAAAAGGATTCTCTGATTGATGAGTTGAACATTAGGCTTGAAAATACCAAACACGAGTTGGTGGCTGCTGAAGCAATATTGAGAAAATGGAACATGAAATCAATCAAGCTGAACAATTGCTTGAATGATCAACGATATAAGAAGTGCCAAAGTGGAATTGGTGCTTTACCAAAGAAAGGGTACCGCAACATTCCACCACCGGATAACTTTGCCAGAATTCCATATTTCCATCCTGAAAATGATTTAGCTCCCAATTTCAATACTAACTCTGTTGATAATTCTGATGCAAATTTAATTGATGAAGGTTTTGAAGAAAGTAGGACCGGCATTAGGTTTAGTAATCCCTCAAGTAGCATAAATTTACCCAGGCATGTCGTGGATGGACCTCAAGCTTGTGTGTCAATGCACTTCCTTTTGAGCCCATTAAATTTGTGATAGGTGGTGTAGAACACTCTTCGGACCCGACCCATAGTTTTTCGAACTCTGTGTTTTCTAGTGGTTTGAACTTATGTGCTTCTGTAAATGGTGTGATGCATGTTAGAAGTTTGAATAGGTCTGAGAAATCTTCTCATCAACTTATAAATCTGATGAAATGATTGTTGAGGATGTGGACATCTGAGAGGATTTTTCTCAAAAAATTAAGAAAAATGTAACATCTCCGGACAATCATATCATAACTCCTGAGCCAGATCGAAGACCAATTTCTCATCACATACCTTCTTCAGAAAACCAGAAAAAGATTTTTAAAAATAAAAAAGGAAAAAGATTTATTACCAAATAAACTAACCGCATCTACAATTCATGAGGATACTAGCTCAGAAGCTTGTAGTTCATGCAGTGGGACCAAGACAAAAAGATCGAAAAGGCCCATGCTTCCTTTGTTGAAATAAGGACAAATGGTTTGATTAGATATTTTTTTAAGAATCAACTTAGCGAAGTCACCTATTTCATATACCGGAAAAAAGGAACGATCTGCCGGGTTCAGGATTGATCTCTGAGAATGGATCTATGTCCCGACTCGGGGCGAATTTCCCCTTTAAACAGGGAAGTCGACTCTGGTCTGACTTCTTTCTGAATTTCTTTCGTCTTCCCAGCTATCCTTTATATGCAGATAAGATCAGATCGAATGCTCATTCTGGCTTCTCTCCCACTACTCCACCCTATTTCTTATTATTATTTAACTATCATCTAGTGCTAGTAAGCCTAAATGTGGTGTTAGATGTTATGTATGTGGTTGTGTTGGACATTTTGCCGAGATTTGTGAAAAACGAGCTGCCAACAAACTGAAAGAGGAACCTATTTTAGTGTCAAAATATGCTCAATCTGAAGTTTCTATTCCAACCCATGCAGAATCTTGTTGCACTAAGTTTCAATCCTTGAAACACGGGTTACACCAAACTTTAAAGTAAAACTAGTCATTTTGTAATGAAACTTGTACCAACCAAACCTACAAGAGAACCTGAGTTATCCTCTGAGAAAACCAAAAAAAATATTATAAGACAACTAAAAAGGAAGACATAATACCGACAAAACATGGTTTGGAAAGTTAAACAATTAAGTGTGGTTCAAGATGGTGGACCTAGGTCAAAAACACTTAAGTTATTGGGTTTTGAAAATATTTGTTCAATAGATATGCCAAAATTCTTTTTGGAGTGTTCAACTAGTTTTTCAAATTGTTTACATGAAGTTTCAATTTTTGTATAAGACTTTTCTTTATTCTTTCAGTAAATAAAAAAAATACTAATAAAAAATAAAAAGATATTTCTTTCTGGTTTATAAGAACCTGGTGTACAAAAACAAAAGTTTCAGGGAGAACGAAAGAAATTAAAAAATAAATAACATCTTTTGAAGAAAAAGATATTTGAGAAAATAAGTTTTAACCTTGTGAGAAATGATAGATAAATTTATATGTTTTCATTTCTTGCGGATACTGAGTAGATAAGGTCAAAGGTCTTATTTGATGATGTATCATTTAGTCTCAGCATGTATTAAAGTAAACTATGTATGTGATGCACATAAACTAAATTGTTGAATTAATGATTTACCATGGTCTGTGATATTGCACGTTCTTGTAAATATTATCCTATTACTTGATTACATTTCAGTTATGTTCAAATTTGTTCACATACCAGTGTTTCATGGGTTGACAGAGTAAACCATTTATGAGAACTTGTTGCTTCTTTTGCTTTATTTTGAAAGACTTGAACTTGTTTGATTTTTATTTTTTCTCAAAATCTTGGACTTTCTCTGTGTATACAAAAGCATCGACCTGAAAGTTAAGATTTTGAGTTTTTGTCTTATTTTTCTTTGGTGTTTTGTTCAAACTTTGGACTCCCTCTACGTTTATAAACCTGAGAATTAAAGTTTGAACAGCTTCAACTTTGTTTTATCTTTCTTTATTTTTGCTAAATCTGAGGTCTTATATGTGTATCGAAAGATCGACCTTAAGATGGAAGATTTAGCATTCTGATTTTTTTTTTGCAAAAGAATTCACAAGTTGATCCATGAGTAAATTCAAATTTGAGTTTCACATTTTCATAAGTCCTCTAATAGTAGTTTATTTTGCTTTTATGATTCTAGTCTTTCGCTAGTTTTTAATTGTCAAAAGGGAGCAAGGAAGAATTTTGTATTTTAAAAATCATCACAAACTTCAATCTCTTCCTAGATGGGATATACGAAAGCTTGCATATTCAAATTTCATCACTGAAGAAGACAATCGAGGAGTTGGAAGCAACACTCAACAACTGATTACTAACCAATGTGAGCATGACTTTACCACATTTCTACCTCAAGTTCCTAAAAGATACCGATCAAAGAAAAGAATGGTACAAATGGAAAAGGTTTCATTTACTACAAAGTAGAACCAACTGATGGTGAACACAAAGTTGCTCTTCCGAAGATAAGACTCACTCGCTTACAAAAATTTAAGAAATGGTTTTACGAAAGCAGGACTGGAGAAGCAATCATTGCAACAACTGATTAAATCCGAATCAAGATATATGATCCGATGGATATATTTATCTCTTTAGAAGAAGATCCCCAAATCCTGAATCAAAACAAGATAAAAGTGGGTGTTGGTGAGGGTATAACAGAAGAAGAAAGTTTGTTTGAAAAAGTGGTTGAAAAAGGCTTTAAAATGGTTCAATAAGAAGAAATTGCTAGAAAAGCGCATCAGTGAGAGGGGAGAAATCATGAAAGGAAAGAAGGAAGCTAGAGCCGTTGTGCCATGAACAACCCCATGCAACAACATAGGGTGAGATTGTTGGGTCAAGATTTTTAGGTTGTTGCATGGTGTTATAAAACCTGTGAAATGTCTAACATAAGATCTATGAAAAGTGTGTAGACTTTTCGCACACCTTATGTCTATATATAGTTAGTCCATAATTGTTTAAAAATTTGATTGCTCATTTTGTACTGTTACTATGCCGAATTGAGATACGAGCAAGTATTCTCATTCGGTGAATCATTCTATGCAATTCAAGCATCGATTTGACTTAATTCATGAGTTATTCTTCATCGATTCACTGTTTCTCATTTCTGATCGACATCATTGATACATTCTAGCTCAAATATAGCTATTGTGTCAAGTGAGCTTCAGTTGGATCATCTAAATCGATCAAAAGGACCTACATGTTACCGATGGATATATTTTTTTTAGCTTGAGCAGCTTGAAGGGTTTGATGCCTGGGTTTAATAATTTTATAATTAAGTTATTGGAATTGTTATCGGAGTTGACCAGTTTGGAGAGGTAGAGTTCTAACGAGATTTCTAGTGAAAGCCTGGAATTTGTCAGCGTATAACCTCATTGCCAACAGCGTAGAGGTGTTGTACCTTAAGAATAATAGGCTTACCTTAAAGTTGATCTGAGTTTCAATTCTCTAACCAGAGGTCCATAAGAGTTTTAGATACCTCTCAAAGCTTCAAGATTTGATAATCTAGATGAATTTATTATACGGTGAAATCCCTAAAGAGCTTATCTACCTTTCAAGTCTTGAAAATTTAATTATTGATTTTAATTATCTAACAAGTACCATCCCATCTAGTTTAAGCAATATCTCCAATTTGAATAGGATTTCACTTTCCAACAACAAACAAGGACGCTAAATTTCGGTAGCCCTTGTGTAACACATGAGCCTGAACAGTTTTCGGATCGAGAGTTATGAAATGGAGAAAATTTAAAATTGGGAAAATGGTATTGATGCGGACCACATGGTAGGGGTAATGAAACTCAGACGGGTCGCATTTGTGTGGTTGACCGGGGCAGATCCTCTAACCTCTGGGTTAGGTCCTCGTGTTTTATACACAGGATGTGGACTGTTCACACGGTTGAGTGTGAGCCAGATGGTCAGCATGAGGACTAGGTCGATAAATGTGACATTCTGGCCCTTCGGGTGGAACCCAAGCCTTGGAAACGGATACAACTGGTAAAATTGGTAAAACCGCCAAACCATGAGGTGCGTATATGGGCGTAGTATGTCACTTAAGGTATTAGAAGAGTCTAGTAGCCTTAAAACACTTCACAAACACAAGTTGGAGTCTCGAAACATTGGAGATAAACTGAAAAGTGCTATGTGTCGTGAAATACGTGCAAACCGATACGTGGATTTAATTGCATGATTGTAAATTAGTATATGGCATGTTGATACTTGATTTTATTGGATTTGGTGTGATAAAAACGACGGTGAATTAAAATGGAAGAAAACGTAGAAAACCGTGACCAAAAACGCGAAAAATGGACAAAACGGGCCGTAGTCAACAAAAGTCAAAAGGGCTACCAGATGAGTGGCTCTAGCCGTATCGCCTATAGCTACCTGAGGCTCCAAGTGATACGCTTGGAACCCAGTTTCCAGAAAAACCCTAGTGTTGCACTATTTAAGCTCCATAAGCCCCCACCACCTTATTTTATCAGCCCTAAACGAACCCATACTTGCTCTAAGTCTGGTTTGAGATATTTCATCAAGATTGAAGCTTTCCATCTATTTCTTTTGAAGATCCAAGTCCCGTTTCATCCATGTTTCATCATTTACTTCGGTAAGTTGTTCTTTGCTTGATTTCTTGTCAAAAATCTCCAAGCTTTAACCTTTATGTTAGATCTAGGGTTGATCTATGATGATATGATGATTGCATTCATAGATCTAGGGTTTATATTGATGAAGTTTGCATCTTTAAAACAAAACCATGGCTTTTATGGTTGGTAATGGAAGTGAAAGTTCAATCTTTATGTATGATTCTTGTCATGATTCTATGATGGAAACTCGATTTCGGTGGTCATGCATGCTAGATCTTGAATAAAGGCACTTAATTTGTGTTAGATCTACTATGAGGTTGCTTGATCTAGGTTAATGGATGCATGATAGTCTATAAAGTTGTAAAATTGATGTTCAAATGCATGTGGATTATTTTATAAAAATTATTTACCTGAAAATATGGTGAAAATGGCCTATTAGGTCAAGATGGCATTCATGCATGTGTGTAGAAATATATGACATGGCTTGAAATGTGTTAATTGATGATCTATGTGACTTACATGAGATGATGATGATGTATAATCATGGAATTAGCCTACATGTGGTAAATATATATATTTATTGGAAAATAAATAACTATGAAAATGAATGTGTATGAGCATGAGAATACTTGATTATGTGTTTGCATGTCATTAGTCCAATTTGTTATAAATTATACGAGTGTATAAGTCCTAAGTCTCCTACCTCGGTGTGAATGACAAAACTTTGTACGATTTCCCCGTTGATCGTACATTGTATACGCGGGATAATGTCGTAACCAATTGTGACACGTTATGTTTATCATAGTACAATGTGTTGTATGTGTGATGCGTGTTAGGTAAAATATAGAAAACCTAAATTCAATCGCCAATGTGTATTCGATTTCACTTGTCTGTTGTCCGTGCATTGTCGGGACGATTGGTTAACATAAGTCAACACTCACACGAGTGCGTGTCATAGGTGAAATCTAGGAGGGATTCGCCTTCTCTGTCTAGCGTTTACTATTTGGAAACTTATTGCACCCTAAGGTGAGTTTATGGCCCCATATTTTCCTGTTTTACTTTTGGGGGAGAACACGTGCGGTAAAGGTTACGTTTTCATAAACACTCTCTTAATTAATATACTATATTGTGACCATAGCGAGATTCAATTTGCCAAATCATAAAGCGTACCATGAATATTGGTTGATAACGGGGAAATATTTAGTAGATCTATTAGGTCTGACAAGCCCTGCCCGGCTAGTCGCTCTAGCCAAATTCGCCTTCTAAGGAGTGGAGACTTGTATCATATTCTCCTAAGGTTTTCTCATTGCTCGGAAAAGGCATGAGGGGAAGGCAGTTTCATTCAGTCAAGTAATGGGTACAGGGCGCTATTGGGTTATAATAAGCATGGACTAGCTATCCAAGGGTATATTAATTGCTTTGGGATCGGTATCCCGCTTTCAGTTAGGTCAGGTTGAGACCAATCGGTTAAATTACGATTTTGATAAATGATTAGCCAACTGTTTCATTTAAACTCTGTGAACTCACCAACCTCGTGTTGACGTATTTTAGCATGTTTCTTCTCAGGTTCCTAGGAGCACACTAAGGAGCACGTGTAGGACTCATGATTCATTTCTAGATCTTGCATATGTTAGTTAAACTGTTGAAGTTTTGATTTACGCTTCTGCAAACATTAAGAACCTTGTTAAAACTTTTCGATTGTAAAACTTGGGTTTTTAAACATTCAAACTTGCATATAGTATTTTCAATGTGTCTGATGACTCAGATCCTGGTAGGTCACGCCTCTATTTGCGGTATACTCCGCAGGTGGAATTTGGGGGTGTGACAATAAAACCATAAATTTGAAATTTTTTCCATTTTTCGCCAAATTCACAGAGAGTATCTGATCTCTATCAAGGAATCTAAGCAAATGCATTGTTTGGTAAGTTTCTAAACTGAAATTATTACAAGTTTAGTTAACTTGAGAGCCATAGATGGCTCATAATTTTGTTATGTCTTGTCCCAGCTTAAGAGGGGTTTTTGAGCTCTGGTGATCATTCTAGGCTAATTCAAGGCTAAGGTAAACCATAGATCATCCAACTTAAAATTCTTCGTTTTTCTACCTTAATTTCCGTGCCAACCCGCATTTTCTTGAAAACTCATAATCTTTATCAGAGACACATTATTTTCATATTTCAAGGTAAATTTGCTTATTCCCCCCAAAACCCGATAAATAATTCATGTTCAAAACCACACACATCAAAGAGACCAATTACTACTTTGACCCTTCTTGTGAGCAACATGTTGATCACCATCTATCTATTGATATATATATAAGAATCTTTTGAAACATGAGCCGCTACGTTAGTTCCTTGTTGGCAGTTAGCTTCTTCATGGTCAAATTCATCATTTCACCTTTTCTTTTTCCAAATATTCAAAAGAGTGCATCATAATAAAAGAATTGAGCATTACTTAACTCTTTGCATCTGAATGGTCTTCACCCAATTCTCCTATACATCATCATCATCATAGCAAATTAAGGTAGAGTTTGTTACTTCTCCATGCCCAACCTGCTGTCATCGAATCAACACGTCTACAAGCAGAAAGAACACTAAGAGAGGGTTTGTCATTTGGCTCGTCATTGTGTTCTTCCGCCTTAACAAATAAAACAAGCTTTGTCTCATATCCGGTTAGAGCAAACCCTGCTTCATAACACCTAGGTTGAAGACAACAATCGATTTTTGTAGGCCAAGTAACTACATTGAATTCTTGGTAAATAGCTTGTAGATTTATTCCTAACTTCTTTCAAGAACAAATAAGCAGATGCTAAAGTTTAAGAAACAATCCCACACACCCTCAATATTTAACAAGAAATAGAACATAGATAATTGAATATCATATATCTATCATATCCTTCAATACAAAACTAATATGGGGATATAATTATTGGATAATCCTTAATTATTTAAGTTTTATTTTCTTTATTTTTTATGTTGAGTCTTGCTCCTTAAGTTTAGGTAATTTGTTTTATTTAGCTTTCTCTTCAAGTAATTATTCTAGTATAAATATAGGGTATGAGTCTTTGTATTCGATATTGAGTTTGTGAGTTTATTAAGAAAGAAAAGGACGAAGTGAGTTCATTGTTTTGATTACCAATTGCTCTCCAACAATTGGTATCAGAGCGCGGGTTGTGTGATATCAAGAACTACTATCGATCAGGACTAGTGGGGTGAATAACCATAATCAATCGGAGCCGACAAGGTAGAAAAAACCTACTTCCGATCAGTGGTCGATAAACAGAGAGCAACAATAATCCATTTTTTTGTGGTAAATTAAAACCACCACAAATAGAAAAACATGGCAGATGGTGTTATTCCAAACAACCAAATTGTGGTACAAAGGGACCCTACGTCGGTGTCGTTATCTTGCCCTAAACTCACGAGTACAAACTATAACACGTGTGTAATTCTTATGGAAGCGGTGCTTGATGCGCAAGGTTTATGGGAAGTCGTCGATCCCGTGACCGGCGATGCGGTAGACAAAAGAAAAAACAAGTTTGATAGGGTTCTGATCCTTCAAGCGCTACCAGAAAACATATTGTTGCAAGTCGCTAAGAGTCGACAAGCCCGTGAGATTTGGGAGGCACTCCGGGTAAGATTCTTAGGCGCTGAACGTGTTCAACGCGCCCGTCTTCAAACTTTGAGGAGGGAGCTAAACAATCTCCAGATGAAGGATAGCGAAACCGTTGAAGAGTTTGCAGGAAAGATGTCTGAATATGTGAACAAGTTCAATAGTATGGGTCAAGATTTAGAAGACAATGTGATAGTTAGAAGACTTCTTGATGCCATGCCTGAAAGATTTATCTCAATTGTAGCAACAATCGAGCAGGTAGCAGATCTAGATACATTATCGTTCGAGGATTGTGTAGGACGATTAAAGGCATTCGAGGAACCAACCAAGGGAAAGGAGGCGCTGGTTGAGAAACAAAGCAAACTATTGTTTGCTAAATCTGACTCAAGTGATCAAAAAAATAATGAACAAACCCGTAAGAATCAAGGACGAGGCCGTGGATCGAGCAATCAGATTTTCCGAGGCCGGGGACGAGGCCGAGGACGGGGCTTTGGCCGAGGAAGAGGTAGAAACGATCAAGCAAGTGACAACCAAAGGAATGATAATCGTGGCCAAGACTTTAACCAAGGGAGAGGTCGAGATAAGGCAAATGTTAGATGTTATAATTGCAATTATTATGGCCACTTTGCGTGGGAATGCACTGCACCAAAAAAAAATCAGGAAGCAAACTTAAATCAAGCAGCGGAAAAACGTCCAGGTCCAGCCTTATGATGGCGGTGGTCGAAGGTGTGACAATGTTGAATGAAGCTAAGGTCCATCTCGGTACGTACAAAAACGAGCCTCATGATGATGCGGTTTGGTACCTTGACAACGGAGCGTCAAACCACATGACCGAGTGTGTCTCTCACTACACTGAATTAAACCGAGATATAAACGGTTTGGTACGATTCGGAGATGGGTCAAAGGTTAGGATCGAAGGAAAGGGGACGATTGTGTTTGATTGCAAAAATGGTGAACAAAGAATGATAAACGATGTGTATTACATACCTGACTTGTGTAGTAATATCTTGAGTCTCGGCCAATTAACTGAAGATGGATGCAAAGTTTCAAACAGACTCTATAAAATAGCCCTAAAAGTAGGCACAGCGGTATGTCTTTTGACCTCTATTAATGATCAAGGGTGGCTGTGGCATGCTAGGCTTGGCCACCTTAACGTCAAAGCAATAAACAACATGAAATCAATGAACATGGTACTTGGTGATATACATACAATGCATGGAGAAAAGTTTTGTAATGCATGCATGTTGGGAAAGCAAAGTAGAGACCCGTTTCCCAAAAGTACAATATACCGAGCTACGAGACCTCTCGAGTTAATCCATACGGACTTGTGTGGACCTATCTCACCAACAACCTTAGGTGGAAACAAGTATTTCATGTTGTTCGTTGATGATTATTTCCGATTTATGTGGGTCAATACCATCAAGAACAAGAGTGATGCACTGAGTACTTTCAAAAAATTCAAGAATGAAGTGGAACTTGAAAACTCTCTGAAGGTGCAAGCTTTAAAAAGTGATCGTGGAGGAGAGTTTCTAAACAAGCTATTTGCTGATTTCTGTGACTCAACTAGTGTCAAACGGAACCGAAGCCACTGAGATTGAATGGTTTAGGAATCAAATGAAGAATGAATTTAACATGCAAGACCTTGGTTTGTTAACATATTATCTCGGCATCGAGGTTACACAGGAAGCAAATTGCATTAAGTTGCAACAAAGTGGGTATGCTCAGAAATTACTAAAGATGGCGGGGATGCATGAATGTAATGCAAGCAAGACTCCAATGGAACCAAGAGGAACTATGATAGAAGGAGGTGATGGTGATCTGGTAGATGCAACAGAGTACCGACGGGTCATAGGAAGTCTTAGATATTTATTGCACACACGTCCAGATTTGAGTTTCGCGATTGGCTTTGCAAGTCGGTTTATGCAAGAACCAAAGTCGGGCCACTTACAACTCGTGAAACAGATTTTGCGTTATTTAAAGGGGACAATTAATTACGGGTTGAAGTATGATCGAGGTAAAGATGAGATGAAAGCTTGGTGGGATATAGTGATAGTAGTCATGGAACGGACCAATTGGATGGAAGAAGCACAACCAAACCAGGATGGTGTTCTACTTTGGAAATTCACTAATCTCATGGAACTCTCAAAAACAACAAACCGTCGCATTGTCCTCGTGCGAAGCAGAGTTCATGGTCTTGAACATGATATTTCAAAGATAATTTGTTTTGTATTTTTTTGATGATTTTTACAATGAGCAGAAGCCTATATTTATAGTGTTACAAAGGGATTAAATAAGGAAAGAGACAGCTAGTCTTGAGGCTGTAAACGTGAGATGTACAATGATTTAAGGGATTGATTTTTGACCCCATAATTCCTCTAATGTCAACTTTGTTTTTTTCAACACTCCCCCTCAAGTTGAATAGTGGGATCTCCAAAATTCAACTTGTCCAAACAATCATTGAATATTCTTCCATTAACTGCTTTTGTCAAGATATCGGCTAATTGATCCTTCGATGTAACAAATGGCAACTTAATAATTCCCGATTCCAATTTCTCATTAATAAAATGTCAGTCGACTTCCACATGCTTTGTTCGATCATGTTGAACTGGATTCTCAGAGATTTGAATTGCAGCTGTATTATCGCACATGATTTTACTGGCTTCATTCGGAGGAAAACCTATCTCACTAACGAGTTTCTCTATCCATAATACTTCAACCACCCCTCGTGCTATCCCTCTGAACTCAGCTTCAGCACTTGAGAGGGCAACAACCTTTTGTTTCTTACTTCTCCATGTAACCAGATTTCCACCAACAAGTGTAAAATAACCAGCTGTTGACCTTCGATTTCCTTTATCTCCTGTCTAGTCAGCATCGGTATATGCTTGGATTTTTAAATGCCCATTTGATTTGAATAGAACGCCATGACCAGTGGTTCCTTTAAGATATCGAATGATTCTCAAAGCTGCCTCCATATGGGCAACTTGTGGTTGATGCATGAATTGACTTACTACTCAAACAGAGTAAGCTATGTCTGGTCTAGTGTGCGAAAGGTATATGAGTTTCCCTACCATCCGTTGATACCTCTCCTTGTCTGCTAGCTTTGCCCCTTCCTCCATATGAAGTTTGTGATTAACCATCATGGGAGTGTCTGCCGGTTTGCAATCGATCATGCCTGTTTCTGCCAGAAGATCAAGAACATAGTTTCTCTGGCAAATGAATATTCCTTGTTTAGACCTAAGGACTTCAATACCCAAAAAGTATTTGAGTCTCCCTAAGTCTTTCATCTCAAACTCCATGAACAGATTTTCTTTTAGCTTCATCATCTCTTCTTTATCATTTCCTGTAATAATCATGTCATCAACATAGATGATAAGACATGTTACAAGTTTACCTTTACGCTTGAGAAACAGAGTATAATCAGAGTTGCTCTGTTTAAAACCATATCTCTTCATGGCCAAAGTGAATTTTCCAAACCAGGCCCGAGGAGATTGTTTCAATCCATAGAGGGATTTCTTTAGACGACATACCTCCCCAGACCCGAAACTCTCCTTGAATCCAGGTGGAGCCTCCATATAAACTTCCTCTTTAAGCTCTCCATGTAGAAAAGCATTTGTAACATCGAACTGATGTAGTGGCCATCCTTTATTTGCTGCTATCGAGAAGAGGACCCTAATTGTGTCAATCTTGGCAACTGGAGAGAAGGTTTCAGAATAATCGATTCCATAGGTTTGAGTATATCCTTTTGCGACCAGTCGAGCTTTATATCTTTCAACCGTTTCATCTGGTTTGTGTTTTATACTAAACACCCAACGACATCCTACGACCTTTTTCCAGGAGGAAAGGAACATTTTTCCCATGTCTCACTTCTCTTTAGAGCATTAATCTATGTTTCCATTGCCTTTCTCCAGTTTCCTGACTCTAGCGCTTGATTGACATTGGTTGGGATTTCTTCTGAATATACGGATGTCATAAATGCCTTGGCCTCTGCTGACAGATTTCCACGAGCAATATTTGCCATGGGATATCTTGAACTTCGTGCTTCTTTATCAGGAGAGTATCTTTGAGGAGGGATTCCTCTATTGGCTCTTGGTGGTAGGACATATCTTTCGGTTGTCTCTCCTGGGTCACTCTGTTCATCCTGTAATGGAACAACATTTTCTACTGCTATCTCTTGGTTAGGGGAATTAATGGATTCAATATTTTCAACAGTGTTTTGAATGTTACTTACCTCAGCCATCAGGTTAGAAAGATCATGTTCTGCAACACTGGTTGTAGGTATTGTAGTTTGTGAAGGAAGTGACTCAGCTTAGGTATTTTGGTTGACTTCTTCTGAAGATGACATCCATCTCAACCAACTCAGTGTGTCATCATGTTCTCTCCCTCCCTGACTACTGTGTTGGGTATCATAAAAAAATTCCGTTTCAAGGAAGTCATAGTTCATGGTAGTAAACATGTGACGTCTCTTTGGACTGTAACACCTATATCCTTTTTGGTTAACCCCGTAACCAACAAATACACATTTTTCCGCACATGGGTCGAGTTTGGTCCGTTCGGTTTTGAGTATGTGAACAAAAACAGAACACCCAAAGACACGTGGTTCAAGGGTAAGAGCAGGGGGAACTTTAGTAAATTTAGATAGGGTCTGGAGAGGTGTTTGGAAATTTAGGGCCTTTGTTGGAAGTCGATTAATGAGGTAGGTGGTTGTGGCAAGGGCTTCAGGCCAGAATGATTTTGGTACATGGGATTCAATTATAAGAGCCCGGGTAATTTCTAGGAGGATACGGTTTTTTCGTTCGGCAACACCATTTTGTTCAGGAGTGTGGGGACATGAGGTTTGATGGGTTATCCCTTTTGTTTGTAGAAACTGTTTCATTGCGGTGTTTACAAATTCTCCTCCATTATCGGATCGTAAGATTTTTACATCTTTTTGGAATTGAGTTTTGATCATGGAATGAAATATGGTAAATTTTTACATCTTTTTGGCTTGTGGTCTCTTATATAATCAAAAGTTAGATTATAACCCAATGGTTAATGTTGTGTTGTCACCTCCTCATGCTCTCTAGCTTTCCGTAATGTAGGTGATTAGTTGTTTTTATAAATTTTATAAAAGTTTAGGAGCTTTTATAAAATATGGAGGGGTTAGGAGTTTATAAAAATCATAATTTTTATAAAGTTAGTACAAGCATGATTTAATACAAAGGTGGTGAGTTTTAAATAATTTATTTGGGCCAAAAGTTTATAAAAGCGATTGGGTTAATTTTATAAAACTCGTTGGGCCAAACCACATTATTTAAATAGGTTTGGTAGTGGGCCGAAGCCCAATCGCATTTGGTTAAGGGAACCGGGCCGAAGCCCAAAGGAAATCGGAAAGGAGACTGGGCCGAAGCCCATTGGAAATCGAGAAGGGAACCGGCCGAAGCCCATCGGAATCGGGTTTGGGCCGGTCTTGGGTTGGGCCGCAAAACAGGGTCATCGGGTTGGGATCTCGGGTTGGGCCGGTTCTCGGTTTGGGCCGAGAGATGGGTAGCGGGTTCGGCCCAAGGCTATCTGGGCCGCGGGTCGGGCTTCCGGGTTGGCTCGAACGCTCGGTTAGTCGGTTTGAATCATCGGGTCGAGTTTCGGGTTTATCAGGGTTGTTTCGGGCTTATTGGGCTTCACTAGGCCCAATAGGTGAAACGGGTTACTAGTTTGGTTAAGTCTTGACAACGTAACATTTTTCATTACATTTTAAGTTCATAGAACGTTTTAACAGTTTATATCAGTTTTGATAAAATATCAAATATCAAATTTTATATTTAATTTCTTGAGAAAATTGCCATTTTCATCCCTGTGGTTTGCTCAAAAAATCGGTTTGGGTCCATTAGTTTATTAATGACGATTCTCATCCAAACATTTAACCAATTGTCTCTAATCTCGTCCAATTGTTAACCCCGTTATTTTTCATCGTTAAATACCCCCATGTGCCCCTCACATGAGGGTATTTTAGTAAATTATCAAAACTTTTGGTCCACAATCGCATTCTTTATTCCCAAACCCTAATCCCCCCCCCCATTCTATTCGATCGGAGCATCTTCCCAGCCCCACCCTCACTTCTTCTTCGACATTCTCAAGAACACATGCCCTAAACCCTAATTGATTTCAAGAAATAGATCTTCCCAGCCCCACCCCCACTTCGACATCTTCTTCTTCTCCTGATCGATTTCAAGAAAAACGAAAGCGCAATGTTCGGGCGAATTATTCTTTGTTCCTGTGGTTCTGTTTTGTGTCCATGTGGTTCTCCAACAATCATTCGTACATCATCCACACCCTCAAATCCCGGACGTCGTTTTTATTTTTGTGCTCGAAGGGTATGTTTTTTTGTGCTTAACAACAATTTATTAACAGAAATTTATGTTCTTTTTCTGATTTTTTTGTTTGAGATCGAATTAGATCTTTTTTGAGGTCGAATTTGATGTTTTAGGAGCTCGATATTTATGTATTTTTTTTAACAGGATTCTAACTGTGGATTTGTGGCATGGGTTGATCCTCATGATTGGCGACGAGATTTTGAAGAACAATCAAGAAAGAACTCAAATGAAATGAGAAGGCTAAAAGTTGTTTTAGCTGCTAGTTGGGTCTTCTTTATCTTGTATTTTTTTTTCAAGTGAGTCTAGATTGTGTTAATGGTTTTATCTTTTGGGGATTTCAATTTGAAGATGTAAGTGTTATGGTAGTAGTTGTATGTTAAATGTTGTATCTTTTGGGATTTGAATTTTGTAATATAAGATGTTAGAATGTTAATGGAATATGCTCATGTTTTGGCATTTGAAATCTGCGCCTATTTTGTATCATTTGCTTATGGAATGTGCTCATGTTAACAGCAGAAACAGTGGGAACCATGTTCCATGTGTTTGGCATTTGAACTCCATAAAACAGTTTGTAATATAACATGTTATATGCTCATGTTTTGGCATTTGAACTTCATAAAACTGCAGAAACAATGCAGTGGAGATTTGAACCATGTTCCATAAACAGCAGCATAGTAAAAAGCAACAAAAAGCCATAAAAGGCACATAACATCACCCAAACCAAAAAGCCATAAAAGCCAACAAAAAGCAACCACATAAAAATGCAGCCTAGTAACAGCAGAAACACTGCAGCAGTGGACACTAAAAAATGGTCCAAAGGATCCTAGCAACAGCAAGTAACAGCAGAAACAATGTAGAAACATACCAATTACAATATATTTAACCAAAAGAAACATACCAATTACAATATATGTAAAAAAATGGTCCAAAGGATCCTAGTAACAACAGAAACACTACATTACAATATATTTAACCAAAATTGCATCAGATTAGATTTTTTCATCAAAATAATACCAAAAGCATTAAAACATACCAAAAGCATTAAACCAAAAGTTGACTTGTTTGTCATCAAAAAATACCAAAGTCATTAAAACATAAAAACATATCAAAAGCATCAAATTTGGCTAGTGGCCTCTTGTTAAACCTTGCATGACCTCTTGTTATGTCCCTTTTGCTTGCAATTAGAGCATGTAACTGTTTGTCCAGTCCTAGCCAATTTTCCCTTCACAACTGGTTCCATGACCTCATTTACAGATCTCTTCCTCTTCTTCTTTGGCCTACCAATTTGCTTGTGATGTTTTGGAGGAATAAGCTTAGTGGGGCAGGTAGAAGGCATCCACATATCTCTTCCATTAATTGGATCAATGGTGTTGTCATAAACCTTTTTCCATGTTTCCAACCAATAGACCTTTGAAACAAAGCTCTCAGGTATGCCAACCTCAACTGAATTATCTTTCATATTCCATATCACTGCTACTGCATGCTTACATGGCATGCCAGTTATCTCCCATTTTCTGCAAGAACATGTATTATGTTGCATATCCACCACATATTGTGAAGTAGTCCCACTAACCTGGTATTTTTGGTTCCCACTATATAAAACAGAGCATTGATTTGCATCAGATTGGATCTTTTGAAACAACTTTGTTGCATTAGGAGTCAAGGGACCAGCAGTCTTTGAAATGACCTTGTGCACCAGTACTATTCTTTTCATTAGATATTCTCTAATGAACTCTAGACAAGTTATGATAGGCTTATCCCTGCCCCCTACTATTTGCCTATTAAATACCTCACAAAGATTGTTTAATAACACATCACTGGTACATCTTCCTGTTTAAGACAATAATTGAAACCACATAAGTAAAAAATCATAAGATAAATAATCTTCAAAATGCTAATACCAGTTCTTATACCTGTGAAATGTGCTCTAGACCAGTGTTTTGGTGGAATTTCTCTAAGCCAATCATGTAATGCCATATCCATTTTAGCAATCTCTTTCATTGTTGCCTCAAAGTATGGAATTGTAGTTGAACTTGCAGCCTTCCACAATAAATTTTTAAACACATTACCTCTCCACTTTGACTTCATGTTTTCATGTATATGCCTCAAACAGAATCTATGTTCAGCATTTGGAAATACATTCTGCAAAGCTGGAATAATACCCTACATGATAAACATATTAGATGAGATTAATTATAAAATCTTCAAACAAACATATTAGAAAGAAAAATATGATGTAATTATTACCTTCTGCCTGTCACTAATGAATGTGAAGTTTGAGTTGCTTGACAACTCCAGGTCATCACCAAGGCATTTCAAAAACCAACTCCAAGAGCTTAATGTTTCAGCCTCAACCAAAGCATATGCAACAGGATAAGTACCATTATTTGCATCTATACCTACTGCAGTTAACACTCGCCCTGGATATGGTCCTTTCATAAAACAACCATCTAGTCCAAGTAGCTCTCTTCCTGACAACTTAAAACCAGCCTTTAAGGGGCCTAAACAGATGTATATTCTTCTAAACTGCCTTGTATCACTTGTTGGATTGCATTCAGTTTCAACATCAATGGTGAACAGTTGTACCTGGGTTGGATCTTATGAGTTCTTCAGCGTAGTCTCTTAAGACTCCATATTGACCAGCATAGTCACCTTCAATCTTCTGAGTAGCCATTGTCTTAGCCCTGAATGTTTTGTTCTTAGACACAAAAATCTGGTAAGTCTTGCTGATCAACTCTTGAAGTGCTTTTGTTGGAATAGTTGGGTTGATAGCAATAATTGGCTCTATTAGCTTGGCCAAATAAGATACGGTGCATAAGTTAACACTTCTTGTTTGGAGGCAAGTATGTTTGTCACATAATGTCTTTACTATCCAACTACCCTCTTTATTGGGGTTAGAGATGTGTACAACCCAAGGATAAGTGCCATCAACCTCCACTAACTTTTTTGACCCACTTTTCTTGCTGGATTCTTTCACACTTTTGGACACACTTGCCACATCACCTTCTTTCATAATCTGGGACCCACTTGCCACTTCAGAATCTTTGACACTCTTACCTAAACATTCTATACGAAATCTGCCAAAGTCATTTCTTGATGGATACAATTGTCTTCTACTCAAAACAGCATGTTGCTTCATAACTTCAGTAATATGTTCCCTGCTTGTAAACTGTTGACCTACATAGAATGGTTGTGCAATAGTTTCTTTAATTCTTTCTTTATCTTTCCTTATCTTCCTCAAAGCCCTTTTCAAGCCAGTATCATTTTCCTCATCACTTAGACTATCAAAATCATCCAGATCTACATCTTCTAACTCAACATCTTCACTATCATTCTCTAAAGGGTCCTCATTTACTTCATTATCAACATTAGCCTTATAATACTGCATATCTACCTCAAAATCATCAACTCCAACATCATCAAATATGTAATCTGAATCTTCTTCTTGGTCTTCATCATATTCATCATCAGCCCCATCATCATCCCCATCATATTCATCATCAGCCCCATCTACCTCCTCTTGATCATCATCCCCATCATATTCATCATCATTCCCAACTAGTTCATTTACATCAGTTTTCTTAACAAGTTCTTTTGTAACAGCCCCATCATCATTAATTTCCTGAATAACAACATTTGAACCACTAAAACGACTATAGGAATTGACAGTAGTCTCCCAATGCTCAGTGTAAATGTCCATCAATTTACATTTCTCAACATGTTTTAAAAATTCTATGATGTCTAAGTCATCACCTAGGACCCTCAAACCAAATTCCAAATCTTCCCTAGGTACCTTATAGTGAAAATATATGACATCATCATCATCGTACCTTAAATCCTTAAACATTGCAGTAAGCTCATGCATAGAAAATTCATCACAATCCACCATATCAACAAAGTTGATAGACCCTTTGACATACCTTCTACCTGGACAATTGATGAACTTGCCTCCATGGTGAATCCTTAATGAGAACAGACTTTTATTCCCCCCTGATGATAAGAAAATCAAGATTAATGGGAGAAGAGATGGATGAAACAGTATACTATTTCAGAAAACAAACTAACCATATACTTGGTACGGATCGAACACTTGTTCTGATTGCCGAATACACCACGTTCTAAGCACCTTCGCCGTGATTCATGGACTGTATGATCGGGTTCTTGAACTGTGGAAGGATCAGGTTTGCATCGGGCGGGAATTTTGGAGACGAACAAAGAAACGATCGTGTGGTTTAATTAGGGTTTGCGAATTAACTAATCGATCAGGGATTTTGGGAATAAAGAATGCGATTGTGGACCAAAAGTTTTGATAATTTACTAAAAATACCCTCATGTGAGGGGCACATGGGGGTATTTAACGATGAAAAATAACGGGGGTTAACAATTGGACGAGATTAGAGACAATTGGTTAAATGTTTGGATGAGAATCGTCATTAATAAACTAATGGACCCAAACCGATTTTTTAAGTAAACCACAGGGATGAAAATGGCAATTTTCTCTAATAGGAAATAGTGGAAGTTTTGCCCCCCAGTTACTTCTGCCGGGCCCAACACATCAGAATGAATTAAATCAAATGGAAAATCAACTCTAGTATTATTTGGTTTAAAAGTATGTCTGTGGCTCTTAGCCAAAACACAAGTCTCACAATTTAACAATTCGTTTGAACGAAAAAGTTTAGGAAATAGAAGATGTAAATAACCGGTGGATGGATGTCCCAGTCTTCTATGCCATAACCATGCTTCTCTAGTAGTAGTTCCATGAGCCATCATCACGGTACCCTGCTGAGTCACTTCATCCACATAGTACAGTCCCTGACGCTCAGTGCCACACCCAATGATCATTCCCGTCCTGATTTCCTGCAAGATACAAAAGGTAGGGTGCATTAACACTGTGCAATTTAATTCCTTTGTCACATGGCTAATTGATAACAACTTGTGTGATAAGGATGGAACATAGAGGCAATTTGGTAACTTTAGGGTTGGTGATATTTCAATGGTTCCCCCTCCCTTGACTTGAACGATTCCCCCATTTGCTGTTTGAATGTGGTTTTTTTGTGGTTTTGACATTGAGCATATATCAGAGAGTTCACATGTCATGGTGTCGGTGGCCCCACAATCAAAGATCCACGATTTGTTAGAAATATTATAAGAATCTTTTGTGATTTCTTGTGTAGTATTTGCTTTACCAAGAACAACATGATTTTTTATAGTTTGGTTTAAATTTGGTGGATCAGTAGAGTCTTGGGTATTTTTCAAAAAATCAAAAGAATAAATGGGTGTGTTTGATAAATAAGAATTAAAGGTGGGTTTTGAAGGGATTAAAAGCACATCGGCTTTATCCCTTCTACCTATATCAGACGCCATAGCCACTAGAGGTGTTCAAAACCGGGTACCCGGACTTTCGGATATCCGAATTTCGGGTATCCGAAAATTTCAGAATTTGGATTTCGGTTTCCAAGTCCAAGTCCGAAATTTCGGATACCCGGAATTCCGGGTATCCGAAATTTCGGACTTGAACATGGAAAGTTAATCGGATATCTGAAAATGATTTTAAAAAAAAAAAACAATTTCAAATTTAAATAGACATAAACGTGTTCCCACTTGTTTGTTATCTAAGTTCGAACTAAAAAAAATGACAAAAGAAATAAACATGGTTCAAGTCTTCCAAATACAAATCAAATTAACCAAAAAACAAACAAACATATTAGATAATATTAATCGCGATATCGCATAAACATCTTTCATTCCAACTTTGCTATTAGAAACATCATTCATTCAACTTGACTTAATGCAATTCAAACTTGATCCACCACTTGGCTTAATGTAATTCTTAATTTATTATATAAAATATATTTTAGTTTATTAAAACTTTCGGATATCCGGGTACCCGAAACTTCCGAAATATCTAAAAACTAAATTCCAAGTTCAAGTCCGAAAATTCGGATATCCGAGTTTCGGGTATCCGAAATTCCGGATATCCGAAATTTTCGGAAATTTCGGGTACGGAATTTCAGAAAATTCGGATACGGGTTCGGACTCGGATATTTTTGAACACCCCTAATAGCCACCCCTCCAAAACCACTTTCCGCTCCGACGATTCGATTGTTGTTACGGTCGATGCTCGTGACCTCCGGGATACCCACGGTGTCGGAAGCTTTTCCCCCATCCTTTGCGCCTTTCTTATGCCCGTCATTCCACGAATCGGGGAAACCCACAAGTTTGAAGCATTGTTCTTTCGTATGTCGATTCATTCCACAGTGAGAGCATTTCAATCGGGTTTTATCAACCCGAGATGGCGGTCCATTCGTCTTGCTGTTCGGATCTGTTCTCCGCTGCCCTCTGGTGAGATTTGCAGAACCTGTGTCATCATTTGATTCGGTAGTACATAGACCAGCACCGATTCCTTGTTGTGGTGGTGTGTGGTTCGTGATGGTGCCCAAAATACTTTGGTGTGCCGTCTCTTTTCGGACCGCAGCATACGCACCTTCACCCGTGGGTAGAGGATCCCACCTTAGAATCTCTCTTTTGATTGGGTCATACTGCCGATCTAAAGCATTCAAGAACTGAAAGAGTTTTTGCTCGGACCTGATGTTGTTATAGGTTGCGATGTCAGCGGCACAAGTCATGGGGTTCGGGTCTCGCCTTTCGATTTCGCCCCAAATCCCTTGCATACCAATCCAGAAATCCTCCAAAGTTAAGTTGTTCTTCTTAAATTCGTTGGCCTTAACATGTAAGTCGAAAGTCTGCAATTTATCTTTCCCGCTGCTATATGTAACCACCAGAGCATCCCACAACGATTTCGCCGTGGGAAACTCGATAAGGTTGCTAGCGAGGGATGGTTCGATGTTCTGTATTAACCAGGAGAACACCACCAAATCGTTTTGCTCCCATTGCTCATATTTATCGTCTGATTTCTCTGGTGGTGGGGGTTTTCCAGTCAAGTGACTTAGCAAACCTTTTGACTTTCCACCGATGGCAACCCGGATCATTCTTGCCCAGAGGGCATAATTTTGGCTATTCAATTTGAGACTAATGGTCAGGTTATCAGAAAGGTTTTGTTTGGTATTTGTGGGTTGGGAACTAAGGCTGTTTTTTAGAATATTGGCGATTTGGGTAGTAAGGTCATTGACCTGGTTGTCACCGTTAGACATGGCGGGTTTGAAGGTTTTAACAGAATGGAATCGGGTAGATGATAAGTAAGAACAAGTGAATGAGTTCAAGAAACATTTACGGCTCTGATGCCATCTTGAACATGATATTTCAAAGATAATTTGTTTTGTATTTTTTTGATGATTTTTACAATGAGCAGAAGCCTATATTTAT
Source organism: Deinandra increscens subsp. villosa (assembly GCA_039602395.1). NCBI lineage: Eukaryota > Viridiplantae > Streptophyta > Magnoliopsida > Asterales > Asteraceae > Deinandra > Deinandra increscens. The sequence continues at coordinate 464,831 of JBCNJP010000020.1, read as the reverse complement.
AGTGTTACAAAGGGATTAAATAAGGAAAGAGACAGCTAGCCTTGAGGCTGTAAACGTGAGATGTACCATGATTTAAGGGATTGATTTTTGACCCCATAATTCCTCTAATGTCAACTTTCTTTTTTTCAACACATGGCAGCTTCAGCTGCTTCATGCCAAGCATTATGGTTGAAAGGCTTGGTCAGTGAACTAACGGGTCAAGAAGAAAAAGCAGTATTACTTCGGGTAGATAATGTCTCAGCAATAGCGTTGATGAAGAATCCCGTGTTCCATGGTAGGAGTAAGCATATAAACATAAGATTCCATTTCATTCGTGAGTACATCGAGAAAGGTGAAGTGCAAGTAGAGTATGTGCGAGGAGAAGAACAAAAGGCTGACATGTTAACTAAATCTCTACCAAGATTAAAGTTTGAAGATATGAAGAAAGCTAATTGGAGTAGTTGATCATGGAGGCACAACTAAGGATTAGGGGGTGAAATATTGGATAATCCTTAATTATTTAAGTTTTATTTTCTTTATTTTTTATGTTGAGTCTTGCTCCTTAAGTTTAGGTAATTTGTTTTATTTAGCTTTCTCTTCAAGTAATTATTCTAGTATAAATATAGGGTACGAGTCTTTGTATTCGATATTGAGTTTGTGAGTTTATTAAGAAAGAAAAGGACGAAGTGAGTTCATTGTTTTGATTACCAATTGCTCTCCAACAATAATAAGTAATTAACACCCAAAATCAATGAACTATTAGTCGCCAAAGTAGGTATCAATATAGCCGATTAACTACTCACAAATTTCACATGCAATTGATATGAAATTGCATACTTTACCTCCCATTTAGCTTAGTGTGAGTAAAAGGATGAAACAGAATGGTGAAAAATCAACCTATTATAAGTAAATCAACCTCCTAATCATACTCGCAAAATTATAATTCACAACAACAATTACCACACACAAACTACTTTTGTTAATGCTGCATTAAATTCAAGCAGTTGTCCCGATGATACTAAGCCACATTAGAATATCAAATTTTACTCATATATTTGTTGGAAATCGGTAACGATTCGAACACTTGTTCGATCAATTACAATACAGAATAACAGTAAAGAATGGAAATACAAGGGAGATAAAACAGTAAACGAAAAACACTACAGAATTATGATCACGAACAACAGCAGGACCAGTCCCTGCAAAACAGACAAACAGAGAAACAAAGCGAAAGGAACCGGACTTGTGTTTGACACAATCTCCCTTAAACAGATTCGACGTCTATTCCCAGGGTACACCGGTTCAAAACTGTGTGTACAGCCGGACGAGAAACTTGCCTGAAACGAAATCGGAATGAAGCAGTAGACGGAGATCAAAACAACAGCAGCAGCAGCAACACGACATTGGAAAACGATTTTCTGTGTGTCTTCTTTATGCCTAAATTCGTGTAAATATACACACCCATAGGCACACGATTAATCTCTAATTAATCTGTCATTACTCATATAATTAATCAGTCATTACCATTGTAATGAATGATCGGTTTGGAATGCAAAAATGTTTTGATAAACCAAAAGCCACTTTCTAGAATCTGCTCAAAGTGTTACGAAAATTAGCAAAAACTTGTCACGCTCGGACACAGATTTTGGAGCTGCATTCGTGTCCGCAGGTCGCGCGGGCACGAGTTCAGAATTTTGGCTGGACAACCCATTTTTCGCACCCCCCCCTGCGCGAGGGTATGAGCTAGAGTAAAACATGACACAAGTGATGTCTAAAGCTTTGAGGTTTATCCTTATAAACCAATTCACCTTTTGTTCCCACACCAATGTGGGATAGCTCACATCACATTTTCCAAACTTAAACAAAAATTCTTTTTGAGATAAACATCTCATTCACACACATTTTCCAACAATCCCCCACATGAATGGAGGTTGATCTCAGAAGTAACTTAATTCCGATCGAATTTCAACAGTTGAATCTTGCATACGATAAGTAGGTGTTACCCTTTGAACCTTCGCTCATGAAACACACTTAGTCTACTAGCTCTGAGTAGGCGGTGATGCCTTTGAACTCGTCTGCCATTTGTGTAGGAGACAATGTGCTTCACACAAGACTCTCCTTGACAACATCAAGTCCTCATAGTTATGTTCGTTATGGTCATGAACATTAGCCTGGTTCTGCGAGAGCTCTTAGGTATTGTGCCCCCTCTCAATACCCTTCGAAGCGACCCCACTTCTCTCTCACATAGGTGACTCACCACGTGTGGCTGCCTCAGCTGAATCATTAAAACCATAGGCTTAACCTCGTACTTGTCACTTTTAGTAATGGACTAGGAGATGTATCGATTCCAATTATACATCCCCTTCTTAAAGTGCATGGAGTTATCAATTCTTCCCCCCACAGTGACCTCACTAGTTCATACAATTAGGTTGTCCTATTGAACTCAGATCTTGGGATCTCCAGTCAACTGAGTTAGGTTTTCCTTCATAAATTATGATTTCATGTGACGTTATGTCATTTTATGTAATAATTAAACCTTTACTTTTGTGTGATATATTTATATATATATCCTTTTAAGTAATACATACACATATGTATATATGATCTCAATCATATTTATTAACCTAATGATTTAATTACAAGCTATTATTCATGGCTTTATGTGACTTAAATATATATAAGTTATAGGTTTAAAGTCTATGATTTTATGAGAATTTAAATGGATAATTAGGGATTGTTATCCTATGATTTATGTTTCTTATTAACATTATACGATTAATATATCTTGACATTCTTTGATATTCATTGTTTAATTATTCCTTCGTTAACTCCGTTTGATGCCGGTATCATTTATAAACTTCGGAGGATTAACTTTGCCAATTCCTATGACCTCTCTTAACTAAACAAACCAGGAGGGACTGAAGTGAAATTTTTCAAACCTGGTTCCCTATTATGGATTATTTTGGGAGGACCGTTTCTGTCATTAACCATAAGTTGAAATTGAAATCACAGCACGACGTCGGCTCTTCCAATTTCGTAACCGACATCAACTTAAATCAGAAATTTAATCCAGTAATCAGTTACGGTCGATCCATGTATCAACCTGAAATAACTAGGGAAAATTCTAATCATTCGGTGCACTTCCCGTCATCTCTATCCCTCTCGTTTCTCAGTTTTTCCGGTGAAACAAAACCCACCGAAACCACCACCATCTGCCACTGCTCCACCACCATTCAAGACCCCTTACGATCGTCATTCATCACTGAGCAACTAGGAGGAACCGGAGTCGTGTATCGTGACGGTGTACGGTGTTTGCGGTTAAGTTTCGGGTTCATTTACGGGTTCGAAATCATCTCGTAATTCGTCTCCGACTCGAGGTAAACATCTCTTCTTGCTAGTCGCATCTTTTTCTGGCTCTATTTGTGTTTTCGCGATTTTCCGGTGACCGGAATAAAACTCCGGCCACCGGAGTTCTTGAATGAAGAAGATGACTCGCGGCTGGCATGGGTTATAAAGATTAAATCTCGGGTTATAACACACAGGGCCGGGTAGCCCAGTTGGTAAAACCTTCGCTTGCTGTCCTTAAGGTCGCGGGTTCAACCCCCGTCCTCTGCATAATTCTCGTTTTTATTTCTCTTAACTCGTTTCCAGCCCCTATATCGCATAAAACGATTCCTGGCCGAACATTGACACAATCGCAACACTGCCCTAGTGGTTATGACACTGAACAAGTGAGGGGTCAACTATTTCATCTTTTCTATTCTTCCCCTTGCTTATTGATTTTTAATAACAACACACATTTTTTTTGATTTTTTTTTTTTTTTTTTTTTTTTTTTAAACCACGCACTGACACAATACTAAATATGTACTAAAAACTGGCCAAGCTAACCTTCAAAGTTTATCTTTTGAACAATTTCAGAAATGGGTTTTGTTTAATGCACAACCATGCTTCACATCAAATTAGCCAAGAAACAAACAATTAAGACAATGTTACCTTTTTCTGCTGATTTTGTTTTACCTCTCACACGGAAACATACCCTCCATTGAAATCTTCATGTCATGTGGTAGAGAGATGCCTCCTATCCTGTGCCTGGAACAATCACTATCACAAACAAACAAGGTTAATGAAAGTCCTCCTTGACTGTTCCTGCACAATGTGAGAGATCAGTTAGCCATAAGTACCCAGGCCATTGTGGTTCTGGGTATACCTGAAGAATCGGTGAAAGAAATTTCTTTTAAGAACATCCCCTTTGTGATATCAGGAATTGGGGGTGTGGCTGCCTTTGATTTTGGTTTCCAAATTCCAGGTGATTTGAAAGTTGTTTTAGTCACCTTTGAAGTAGTGACTTTAGGTATTTCAACCTTCTTCATTTCAGGTTTCTTTTTCAAAACAGTTTTAGTTACCATTGGAGGAGTAACTTTAGGTTTGTCAACTTTGTGTTGTTTTGAAATCGGTTTCTTCACCTTTTTATGAAAATTCTCAAAATTTGGAAAAACATATTTTTGATTCGAAAATTTTCTCTGCTCTTTGGCAGCGCCCCAATGTTGATCAGAGGGTTTTATCTTAGGAGAAACAGTCTTCATCGCCTTAGGTGGTTGCACCTTCATTGGCTTAGACTTAAGTGATTCCCGAGACGAAACACTCCGACTTTGTGGATAATATGGCTCATAGGGGCGATAGAGACAATTTCGGGCAATGTGACCAGGATTGCCACAATTAAAGCACGTTTGCTTCTTCAGGTAGAAGTCAGAAGTGTGACCGTTTGAGCTGTATGGCTTTGAAGGAGAGGCATTGAGATTCGGTTGCATGTTCAGAAAGACTCCAGATCTCCAGTTGTTCGATCTTTCTGACCTTGATCCATTTATGTTGACTCTTTTCTGATTTGTGGAAAACTGAGGAAAACCAGAAAGTTGAACTTTTGGGCCCTCTGGCTTCTGAGAGAAAGTTGTGTTGCCATTGCATGATCCCACTGATGAGTTTGGAGACTTGTTTGTCACCTTGGGCCTTTCAATCTTGATTGGAACGGAATTTGGAGGCTTGATGGTGATCTTGGGCCTTATGCTCTTAATGTTAGATGATAAACCACCATCATGACCCAAGCCTTTGAACTTAGTGTAGAAGGATGGTAGTTCATAGCCAGCATCTGGTTTTTGGTCAAACATAGACCCAGATGTCATGAATATCTTACCATTGGGTCTTGTAGTCATCACCACACGTTCCCGCTTTACCTCATCCACCACTTTCGAATAAGGAGTCTCGATCTTTGGATAAGGAGTCAACTTTTCTTCATCAGCTCTCTTCACTTCACTAGAGCTTGAACCTGCACACTCAGTAGTGTCATTTGACTGAGTTGCGTCTGTGGCTGTCTTTTCATCTTTGTGCATAGGTTGAGGCCCATACACCATGGTTGCTTCATTAAGTGACTCTTTCAACAATTCATCGGCAGTTTGGGGCACTCTGATGTATTCATGTTGTAATGGGGGAGGAAAATTTACATCCCCGAGGCCAGATGTTTCTTTTACATGCTCGAGTCGCTCCTCAGATTTGAATAAAGTACGATGAGAGTCCATCATTTTCTTTTGAATAACTTGATGTTTCTCAAGCACAGATTGGGAGGAGTCAAGCTTGGTTCTGAGTTCCTCAACCTCCTTGGTTAGCTCTTCTACCTTGGCATTAGCAAGCCCAAGATAGGTGCTTTTATTACTAACATCACGTTGAAGATTTTTTATGTCTACCTTAGCTGCTTCCAGTTTCTCTCTATATATTTTAGCCTTACTTTGATACTCCCTAAGATCTCTAGCATAAATTTCACGATTTAGGGTTTCATTTGTGAACTTACGTTCCCATTCTTTAGACTCACACTTGGGATTACAACATATCTCATTGATGTTGGTAGATGCAGTGGTAACTGGCAGAATGTGTGCCATGATCTTCTTTGATTGAGATTTGGATCGGAAAGACGGCTTTTCGATCGGGCAGAGTTTCGGCTCGACCGAAAAGTGTAAGCTGATCGAAAAGTACTTTTCGATCGGGATGATGCGGGTCGAAAAGTCTCTGAGGGGACTTTTCGATCGGTGAAACTGATCGAGAAGTCACAAACGGGGACTTCTCGATCGGGCAGGCTGGTCGAAAAGTCACTTAGGGGACTTTTCGAGCAGGAGCAATGGATCGAAAAGCCACAAAGGGGGCTTTTCGATCGGTTGATGCGGCTGAGAAGGGCTTTTCGACCAGAATACCTGATCGAAAAGTACTGAATGCAGTCTAAAAGCTCCAAAATCACAAGCACAGCCTTCCGAAACCTTCTGTCACGAGTCGTAACCTGCACAAAAATCACACGAAACTCACAGAAAAAAAACGTTAGTAACACCTTTGAAACACTTGGAGCAAAAATATGAAAGTTAAAAAAAACGAATTACTCCACAACGTGCAGAAAAAATCAAAGTTCAAAGCCCCGTCAAAATTAATTTGCACCAACTTAAATTGAGTGGCCGTTTATTGCTTCAAAAACCGGATGATGTGGACCACACAATCTAATAAATGTGAATGGTAGATTCGTAAATAGTGAGAACTTTCAATTTCAACATTACGTAATTTAAATTGGATGGCACTTTTGTAATTTATGTATCTTCTCCATGTATGAGAATTTCTATTCTTGTGATCAAACGAAAAGAACCTGCAACTCACGTTTGAAGGATTTCGACCGAGAGCATATATCACAAATGAACACCTACCGAACACCTCATGATTTCGATCAAGAACTTTAACCTTGACCGAAAACTGATTTTGAACCGAGAGTCAAGTTTGAGCCGAAAACCGATAGCGGTCGAGAACTGCAGATAGAAAACTAACCACAGATCGAGAACCACAATTTCGATCGAAAACAACTTATTACCGAGAGCAAAGTTACAAACAAGTCGTTAACCTCAAAGATGAATCAGAGCACCCGGATTCAAATCCAATTTTAGAAAAAAAATCACTTCTCCACGTATGTAAAAGATTGAGGACACAAATTTTCCAAATTTGAAAAAGGGAGCAATTTTAGGAAAGCATTTCGGTAAATAAAAAAATCAACCACAGATTCAAAATGCACAAATTTACTTCCGTCCTTGAAAGCAGAGAGAGATTAATACCAAACAAACAAACCGCCAATTCCAAGAGTCAAAATCCAATTTCGAACAAGATCTACTCCAAAAAAAAATGATAACGAACCAAAAACAACTAAGAACCCTAATATTTTATCATCGCCGACAAGCACAGAACATCCAAAACCCCGCCGAAGACGACTCAAAAATCACCAAAACACTTGAATCTGATATCGTGAGAGCCTCGAAACTTGCGTTTCTTGGCTCTGATACCAATTGTAAGTCCCGAAAACGGTCCAAACACGATATCTAACCTCGATTGAGAGTGCGGAATCCAAACAATCGAGTGATTCAAGATGAGCGATAAAGGAAACGATAAACACAATGATAAAACTAATAAAACCTGGAATAAAGTGCACACGATTAATAATCGTCTGGTACACAAGAATTCTTCCTAGCTCCACGCAATCTCCTTCTCTCTATAAAAATCGTGAACCCCCGATATGAGGAATTAAGTTTGCTTTTATAACAAACTTAACCCTAATCCCTCTAAACTGGACCGGGCCCAATATCTAAACCCAATTACAAACTAGCCCACATGACATTTTACTAACTATTACAAGCCCAATACTATAAGTAATATTTAATATTGCAAGCCTCATAATTCTAGGCTCTACACACCTTGTCTGTTTTTTTTTTATATTATTGTGATTTTAGGTTTCCTAGTGAATCAAAACTTATTTAAAACGATTTCTTGCGAAATGTTTTAACCCGTACAATTGTATATTGATTATTAAACCCATAAACTTTGATGTTTTAAACCAAAATGTAGTTTTAATAATTCTATATGTGTAAATACATATATATATATATATATATTTTAAAACTCGAGAATCATGGTGTTAAGTAAAAGGGTAAAATAAATATATTTTAGTGTAGTTTAATATATATACGTATGACGTTGGTTTATTGAAATGATTAGATACTTTTAGGTGAGATTTTATAAATATGTATCTCGTTTTGTAACCCGTTACTAACGTCGTTTGCACGTTTGGTTTAAATAAATATATATTATATATATGTATATATATATATATATATGTATATATACATATATTTGAAATCTTTAAACGTAGAAAATATACAATATTGATATATATTGTGTTTCCTCGCGTTATTTCGATAATCACTCGGATTTGGCACACGTGCCATCCTCGACTTGTTTTGAATTCCACGATCCTTCGTTTTTGTCGATTACGTTAGACTTATAGTTTATAGAACACACACTTATACATTCATGCTCGTTAGGTGATTGATTGCTTGCACAAAACTCGTTCTTGCTACTTGAATTAACTGTTTATCTGGAAACTTTGCTGAGCAACCTAAGGTGAGTTTCACGGCCCCATTTTACTTATTTTAATCCTGTTGGGGGAGATTAACATGCAAACACTTGAACTGTTAGATATATATCACCTGAATGATAGTGGCACACTTATGATAAAACCCTCACTTTATAGTTACTGTCAATGTGACATCAGCGGGAACTTATTTAGTAGATCTACTGGGTTTGACAGCCCCACCCGGGTCAGTCGCTCTGGCACGATTGGATATCGAACGGGTGTTATAAACTTCTTAGACTTAACGAGGCACAATTGAACTTGTCGAGCTTCAGTAACTGGATAGCTAGTTGATCTAGTCAAACGTGCACTGATTTCTTGAAAATAGTCTAGCTAACTATTGATATATTATCTGGATTTTTCTGAACTGTTAAACTGATGAACTGATTAAACCTGTGAACTCACCAACCTTTGTGTTGACACTTTAGCATGTTATTTCTCAGGTCGCTAAACTGGATTGTCTGCCACGAGCTAGGATGCACCACATAAGGATTATTATTGTCATGCATGCATCATAGACTTTAATACTTTTCAAACTCATTAACTTTTGGTTTGCGCATGTTTTGGCGCTTGAACATTTATTACAACTTTCGTCGTTTACGCTTCCGCATTTAAAAACGCATTTACTTTGGTTTTACTTTTACATTGCATATAGACTGTTCGTATGGCTAATGTGTTCGATCCTGGTTTGTCACGCTCCCTGCGGCGCGTTGTCGCGCGTGGGATTTTTGGGGGATGTGACAGATTGGTATCAGAGCCATTGGTTATAGTGAACTAGGTTTGCATTAGTGGACCGACTATAGCCTTAGTTACACCTTAGTCATACACTCGAACACACACACTAGTATTTGACTATTTGACTATGTGTTACTTGTACTTATATATGTATATATATGGTATATATGCAGACATGGCTGGATGGATATCCGCTTCTCTATCATCCTCATCATCATCATCATCCCCATCCGTCACCAGTAGGTGGGTTACTTCGGGTCCTACTACCCCGACTCATGGAAATCGGAGGATAACTTCCGAGGGCCACGTATATGGAGAACCAATTGTCGTTCGTGGAAGAGATAATGGCAACTGGAACTGGTATGAGTCACTTGTGGCTAGTTGGGTTCATCGAGAACAAGTGCCACCTACTTCAACAGAGTCGTCGTCGACTCGGTTCTTTCTACCCGAACTGCCATATGCCATTGAACGAGTCGTCGCGGCAATGGTCTCTATGTTTGACCGCGCGCTCAGGGACATTAGGAAGCTATTTGATATGGTCACAGAACTACAGGATAATGGGGCCAACACCAGTCTGAGAGTTGCTATCCTTAAGGAAGACTTGGAGGGGACTAATGCACACTAGGCCGAGCATCAAGTGACACTGAGTGACACGTATTATCAGGTGAATCACCTCACAGAGCTGGTTGAGGCACTCATGGCTCGAGTTGCTGAGCTTGAGTTGGCCAGGGAGGCTGCGCCTCCGGCTCCGGCAGAACCTGTTGAAGAACCCATTGTGGAGGATCCCGAGGAAGAACCTGAGGAGGATCCCGAGGAAGAACCTGAAGAGGATCCCGAGGAGGAACCAGAGGAGGAGATGCCTGATGCATCCAGTGATCATGATAGCACTTGAGTTATTTGTTTTCACTTTTGTTTTGTTTGGTTGTTTGTTTTATCGGGAGGATGTTCCCAAGACTATGCATTTTGAATTTTGAATTTCTGTTGGATAATTTGTGAACGAGTTGCATTTTATTTGAAATGGGATTTACTATTTAATATGTGATTGTCTCTTGTGAAGTAATTTATTACTTATGTGATAGTTGTTGTGATTCATGTTATATCTTATTCTCATTTTGGATAATTGTGAATTGAAGATAATGGCAGACGGAAATGTACCAAACATGACACCGGCTGAATTGGCTGCACTAATCAACCAACATGTGGCTGATGCCTTAGCGGCACATGTCCAAGGTGCAGGAAATGCAGGGCCACCCCAAGGTAACACAAAATTCGTGTTTTGTTGCTTGATGTGATCACACGTGTTGGAAATCTGTGATTGAATGGTTGTATGAATGTATGTATAGGTAACACTACATTTAAAACTTTCATGGAATGTAAGCCTAATTAGTTCAAAGGAACTGAAGGAGCTGTTAACCTACTCCACTGGATTCAAAAAGTGGAATCTGCCTTTGAAATGTGCAACTATCCTGAGGCTAGCAAAGTGAAATTTGCCATGGGTACTTTGGAAGGACCGGCTCTCACCTGGTGAAAGACTGAGGTGCAGATGCTGGGGATTGAAGAAGCTAATGCCATACCTTGGGCCGAGTTTAAAGAGTTGCTACAAGAAGAGTATTGTCCACGGGACGAGATCCAAAAATTAGAAACTGAGTTGTATAATCTCAAGATGGAGGGGTCTGAAATTCATGCTTACACTACTCGTTCAAATTCTCTTGCGAATGTGTGCCCTAGAATCGCCACATCTGCTTACCGAAGAATTGAGCTGTATATCAAGGGTTTAGTGCCCCAAATCCAGGGAATGGTGACTGCCTCAAACCCTGTGACCATTCGTGATGCTGTAAGGATTGCCAATAGGCTCACAAATCAAGCAGTTGATCAAGGAGTCTTGCCTCCTAGAAAAGGAACTTCTGGAGCCTCTGACAAAAAAAAGAAAGTGGGATAATTCTGGGAATCAGTCTGGAAACAAGTCATCCAACCAGCAGAACCATCAAGACCAGAACCACAGATTTAGCAATTCCAGAAATTTCTCATCCAATTCTCAGAACCAGAGTAATCAGAATCAAGGACAACAGGGTTATGTGGGCAAGTACCCACAGTGCAACAAGTGTAACTACCACCACTATGGTCCATGCGACAGGTATTTGTGTGCCAAATGCGGTAATAAGGGGCATCAATCCAAGGATTGCCCAGCCAAAAACAACGAGAAGCAAGTTCAGCAAGGTGAAGGAACCAAAGATGGTTTTATTTGTTTTAATTGTGGGAAAGAAGGCCATATAAAGAGAAACTGTCCTCAACTGAACGGTGGAAACAACAACAATAACACCAACACTGGCAATCGCAATGGCAATAATAACAACAACAATGGGAACAACGGTGGGAATGGTGCCAGAGGTAGAGCCTTTTTCATAGGCTCGGGGGATGCCAGAGCAGATCCAAATGTCGTTACTGGTAAGTTTTCTCTTAACGGATACTATGCTCTAGTCTTGTTTGACACTGGTGCCGATAGAAGCTTCATATCCACTAAATTTAGCAATATGATAAATGCCAACATGACTCCTTTAGATGCTAAATACGTAGTTGAACTTGCTAATGGTAAACTTATTTAGTCTACCCATATAGTTAAAGACTGTAAATTGGAATTGGCTGGCCATAAATTGGAAATAGATCTTTTGCTCATCTCCTTGGGAAGTTTTGACATTATTGTGGGAATGGATTGGCTATCCAAGAATCGTGCCGAAATCGTTTGTCATGAGAAAATCGTTCGAATACCGTTTCCTAGTGGAAAGTTAGTCTCAGTTTAAGGAGAAAAGTGTGGTACTGTTATGGGCGTGATATCATTTCTCAAAGCACAGAAGTGTTTGCGTAAAGGACATTTTGCTGTTCTCGCGAACATTTTAGAGAAAAAAAATGAAGAGAAGAGAATTGAAGATATCCCGATCGTGAGGGACTTTCCTGAAGTCTTTCCGGAAGATCTACCAGGTCTACCGCCTCACCGATGTTGGTACTAGAATTCAGGAGACATTGAGCAGCTCGCATCAGCTCATGAGCATTTCACGGTAAAGATCCTGAATTATGTTTATCAACTAACGATTGCTTTTTTCTCTCTTTGTTCGTTATTCACAGGTTGACTCGAGTATTACTCACGTGTCCTAAAGACCCGGTCAGCTGAGGAAGACGTGGACTGGATGGACTTCAACGGTTACCAAGAAAACGTGGACTTAGTTGCTACTTTTTAGGACAATTTGTTATGATGTAATCCGTATTTAATTCGAGCTCTAGGCTTGCGCACACACACACCTCTTTTACGATTACAATTCTCTGCAACACTTAGAATACGAGCTCATTCTTTGTACTAAACATTCTTTCATATAAAAGTTTTAGGAGGCAGGTACTTTGAACCGGCCCCCGAGGTTTTTTGCCAGGCTCCTTGAGGATACTCAAGGATACTTGGATTTTCCCTCGTTACATCCTCGTGTTAATCTCCAAACTTACATTTTCAGCTTTATTTACCTCAAACACGCTACCTCACTTACGAAATTTGATCAACTAATTGCTTAGGCAGTTTTTGACCAAAACAATTTGGCGCCCACCGTGGGGCAAACGGTGTTTGAATTCGATTAAGAGCCTTGATCTTCTTCCCATTACCGATTCTTGAAAATGTCGACTCAACCAAAATTCACCTCAAAATCTGTTTCATCCTTTAAGCCCACTGTCAACGCTGGTCTCCCCCCAATGATGAAGAAAGTGGCTGATACTAATGCTAAAGGAGTGGAATACCCCACTTTTACTGGATCTCAAGGTACGTCCACTGACTCTACTATTTCTAATAACGATCTCTATGTTTTGATCAGGCAAATGAAGGCCCATGCGGATGAACAAACCAAAACCAACGAGAGAATGATGAAGGAGATCATGGAATTGAAGAAATCGAAGAAACCAGTAGAGGAAATCAGCCCTTTGATCCCAAAATCATTCGGGTTTAACTCTCCGGAAATATCGGAGCAGCCGAAACAGAAAGTAAATCCCTCTACTGTTCAAAAGTCAGGTATTGCAACAGTTACCACTGCAGGATCCTCAGGCACTCAGCATCAGAAGACTTCCAGGACGATGGATCTGGAATACTCTGGATTCTACTCTGAGCAACCCCCAGAATCTTACTACAGCGAATATGGAAGTCAGCAGCCGCCGAGATGCTCAAGTCAGCAACCAGCCGGGTTTTTAAACCATCGGGTGCCAGCAGTCTCAATGCATCAATCCGCATCTCGACCACAACAATTCGCGGCAACAAACCTACATGAGCCTTGGAGTCAGCAGTCAGCAATGCCTACTCCACAGATGCTACAGGGATCTTCATCTCAGCCATTCCAACCATACCGGAGCCGCTTCCGAGCAGCTCAGGATCCTCAAGGATCCTTATTTTCTAACCCTACTGTCTCTGCAGGCATATTCCCAGGTTCATCTCAGGAGATGCATGAAGGAGACTTTATCCCCATGCAAATGGGAACCACGACTGAGCCGACCATCCTTAGGGATGCTGAATATGGACCCCAGATCCATCTCCAAACTTCCAGGGCCGGTAACAACTTCGATAATTTCTATGTACACCCTAACCAAGGAACTGTGCAGGATGCAGGTATCAACCCGACTATTGCTAGGGAACTTCAGAGGTTAAAGGATATGATCTCAAGTGTTCCTGGTGTTATTCGTCCAATTCCTGAAGTGCCAGCAGGCAGCCACAGAGTTTCTAGATTTGCATGGCCCATTTGTGACGTGGAGATACCAAAAAGATTTCAAACTCCCAACATGAAACTCTACGACGGGACCACAGATCCTGAGGAACACGTGGCACAATATAGGGAACGGATGGAGATCAACCCCATTCCTGTAAACATCAAAGAAGCTTGCTTATGCAAGGGATTCGGCTCAACACTAACAGGACCAGCCTTGAAATGGCTACTCAGTATCCCTCCTAATACTATTACATCCTTTCCTCATTTGGTTAACTTATTTAATAACCAGTTTTCTTGCAGCAGGAGCTTTGAGAAGCTCACGGGTGACTTGTACAGGATAGTTCAGAAATCCAATGAATCCCTAAGGGATTATGTGGCCAGATTCGGTCGAGAAGCACTGGATATCCCTAACCTGGATATGGCTGCTGCTGTAGAAGCCTTCAAAATGGGGATTAGAGGGGATTCCCGATTTTATGATGATTTGGTTATGACTCCTTGCAGGAACCTTGATGAAGTCAGAACAAGGGCATTGAGATTCATCAGATTAGAAGATGACAAGAAGGTCCAGAAAAGAGGCGATGAATCATTAGGCAGGAGAACAGATTCTCCCGGAAAGCAACAACGAACCAAACCCTATTACAGGAATGATAATCCCAGGGTTAATGCAGTTGAAGATGATGACGACGAGGAAGACTTCCCAAAGGTATCTGATTACTGTTTTTCGGTTGACACAAGTGGTTTGTTATGTGCCTTGCAGGATCTAGGTGATAAAGCCAGGTGGCCAAGAAAATCGGATAAACAAGGATCATGGAAAGATAAGTCTAAATGGTGTGCCTACCACGAAGACTTTGGGCACTTAACAGATGATTGCATAGCACTTCGGAAAGAAATCAGTTACCTGCTCAGCAAGGGGCATCTCAAGGAATTGTTCGGCAGAAAGAAGAGTAAAACTCAAGAAGCTGCTGAGCTGCCCAAAAGAGCGCAATCACCACCAGCAGATGCCAAAGTGATCAACTTCATCTCCGGAGGATCTGACATATGTGGAGCCTCTTTCTCATCAGCAAAAAGACATGCCAAGGAGGCTAAAATGGATCAAGGCAGTCGACCAAAGAAGAATGCAATATTGACTGAAGACAAAGTCATTTCTTTTGACGAAACTGATAAGCAAGACATCCAGGACCCTCATCATGACAGTCTGGTAATTACATTGTGTATTGCTAACCATTATGTTCGCAGGATCCTGATAGACAATGGCAGTTCGGTCAACATTATCCAATTGGACGTGCTTAAGAAGATGAGCATTCCCGAAGAAGAGATAATTCCAAGATCCTCAGTGTTAGTAGGATTTAGCGGAGAAACCAAGCATACGGTTGGAGACATCAGACTTCCTGTTTACATTGAAGGGGTCAACTCCATGCAGAAATTCTGCGTTATTGACTCCCTTCCTTGTTGCAACGTAATCTTGGGAAGGCCATGGATCCATGACATGAAAGCAGTTCCATCTACCTATCATCAATGTGTGAAGCTTCCCACACCTTGGGGAGTTGTAAGAATACTAAGTGATCAACAAGAAGCCAAAGACTGCTACACTTCTGCTATGAAGAACACTATCAAGTCAAAGCCAGCATAGCAATTAAAGAAACCAGCACGAAGAATTCAGATGACGAAGGAATTGGAGACCAAAGAAGTTCAACTCAATCCTGAAGATCCTGAAATCAAAGTGCTGGTAGGAACAAATATTCCTGAGGATACTGAGGAGCAGCTCGTGAGCCTCTTAAAGTCCAGAGTCACAACATTTGCATGGAAACATGAAGACATGACAGGTATATCCAAAGATATTATTACTCATAAACTTGGTATAGATGAATCTTTCAGGCCAATACATCAGAAGAGAAGAAAGTTCGCTCCTGAGAGAAACATCATAATCCAAGAGGAAGTTGACAGGCTGCTCAAATCAAAAATGATCAGAGAAGTTAAGTATCCTCGCTGGTTGGCTAATGTGGTGGTAGTCCAAAAGAAGAATGGTAAGTGGAGGGTATGTGTAGATTACACAGACCTAAACAAGGCCTGCCCTAAAGACCCATTCCCTCTACCGCATATTGATTCTATGGTGGACGCAACTGCTGGGCATGAGATGCTAACTTTTATGGACGCATCTTCGGGCTTTCAACAAATTCAAATGGAACCATCAGATCAGGAAGACACAGCCTTCATGACCCCTACAGGTATTTATTGTTATATTGCAATGCCTTTTGGTTTACGAAATGCAGGTGCCACATACCAAAGGCTAGTCAACATGATGTTTAAAGACAAGCTGGGGGACACCATGGAAGTATACATCGATGATATGGTGGTGAAATCGAAAAAAGCGAAGGACCACCCTAGAGATCTTGAAGCTGCTTTTGATATCCTGGACCAATTCAACATGAAATTGAATCCTTCCAAGTGCCATTTCGGAGTAAGAGCCGGCAAGTTTTTAGGCTTTATGGTTACTGAAAGGGGAATTGAGGCCAGCCCTGAGCAAATCCAAGCAATCATAAACCTGAAGTCTCCAACAAATGTCAAAGAAGTTCAGAGACTAACTGGCAGAGTGGCAGCGCTCAACAGGTTCATATCGAGATCGTCTGAAAAGAGCAAAGAATTCTATGACATATTGAAGAAGAATAAAAAGTTCGAATGGGGTGAGAAACACGAAGCAGCTCTGAGCTCCTTGAAAGAATATTTATCATCCGCTCCACTTCTAATGCAACCAGTCAAGGGCGAACCACTATCCCTCTATTTAGCAGTCTCAGGCAGCTCAGTAAGTGCTGTGCTTGTGAAAGATCATGAGGGACAACAACATCCGGTATATTATGTAAGCAAAACACTATTAGATGCTGAAACCAGGTATTCTTATTTGGAAAAATTGATTTTAGCTCTTGTCATGGCTTCACAAAAATTAAGACATTACTTTGAAACTCATGTTATTTACGTGAAAACTAACTATCCTGTTAAGTGTGTCTTGAGAAAACCAGAAATGTCAGGTAGAATGGCGAAATGGGCAGTTAAATTAAGTGCCTATGATATCATATATGAGCCAAGAACAGCAATCAAGTCACAAGCCCTTGCAGATTTTGTGGCTGATTTCAGCAGCGACATACTGCCAGAAGTTGAACTTGAGGTCAAGCAGCTCGAAGAAGCTTCAGGCAGCTGGATACTATATACAGATGGAGCATCTAACGTTAGAGGAACAGGACTTGGTGTGCTACTGAAATCGCCACAGGGGGACATTATCCCTCTATCTATCCATTGTGAATTCAAAGCCACCAACAATGAAGCTGAATACGAAGCTTTAATTGCAGGATTACAACTCGCTAAAGATATGGATATCCAACACATTCAAGTTTTTATTGACTCCTTGTTATTAACTAACCAATTTAATGGATCCTATGCAGTGAAAGGCGAAAGGCTAACCAAATATCTGGACCTTGTAAAACAATTAGCATTATCTTTTGAAAATTGCAGCATATCACAGGTACCCAGAGAAGAAAACGCAGAAGCTGATGCTTTGGCAAATTTAGCATCATCTTTAAGGATCCCAGAAGGTGTCAAGATTCCCATAACTCACATCCTGACACCAGCAATTGAAGAACAAGAAGTTAATGATGTTACAACAGATAAAGATCAAGAAATGACAGACTCCCAGGATCCTCAAGAATCCTGGACTTACCCTATCAGGAGATTTATCCAAGAAGGAGAAATCCCAAAAAACGAGAACTCCAGACTCTTCCGAACAAAGGTAATTCCATATTCAATAATAAATGGTATCTTATACAAGAAATCTCTTGCAGGACCATACTTGAGATGCCTCGAGCAACCTGAAGCACATGCGGTACTTCAGGATATTCATGAAGGTGATTGTGGCAATCACACTGGGGGCAGATCACTCTTTTCCAAGGTATTGAGGACAGGATACTACTGGCCTACTATGAAAAAGGATGCAATGGCCTTTGTTCAGAAGTGTGATGCATGCCAGCGGCACGGCAATATCCTCCATCAGCCTGCTGAGCCGCTTCATTCAATATCGTCTCCGTGGCCGTTCATGAAATGGGGCATGGATATAGTTGGTAAGCTGCCTGTAGCACCTGGAGGAAAAGTCTTCATGCTAGCCATGACGGACTACTTTTCTAAGTGGATCGAAGCCGAAGCCTTTGTCCAAGTTCGAGAAAAGGAAGTGATTTCTTTCATCAAAAGGAATATCTTGACAAGGCTTGGAATCCCATCGGAAATAGTGTGTGGCAATGGATCTCAGTTTATTGGCAAAAGAACAACTAGTTTTTGTGAGGCATGGGGCATCAAGATGGTAACTTCAACTCCCATACATCCACAAGCTAATGGCCAGGCAGAATCGAGCAATAAGATTATCATCAATAACCTTAAGAAGAAGCTAGGAGATAAAAAAGGGAAATGGGCTGAAGAACTACCTTTCGTATTGTGGGCCGACAGAACGACCTCCAAAAATGCTACTGGTCGAACACCATTTTCCTTAGTGTTTGGCTCAGAAGCTGTAATACCCACTGAAATGGTGATGCCGACTGCCAGAACAAGCTGCCGGGATTTTGAAGCCAATAAGCAAGAGCTCCTTGAAGATCTTGAAACGATAGATGAAGTCAGAGACCTCGCAAAATTCCGGATGGCAGCATACCAGCAAAGGATAGCCAAGTCTTACAACAGGAATCTCAGGATCAGAAGATTTCAAGTAGGAGATCTGGTACTCAGAAAAGCTTTTCAAAATACGACCAATCCAGCACATGGGAAACTTGCGCCCAAATGGGAAGGTCCCTATTTAATAGATTCAGAAGCTGGAAAGGGAGCATATAGGTTGGCTACTATGGAAGGTGAGCTGCTCCCAAGAGCTTGGAATGCAATTCACTTGAAGTTATATTTTATGTAAGTGCTTTCTAGATCCTTTGAGCATATCAAGGAATCCTTGTCTAAACTTCAAAGACCTCAGGTATGACTTTAACCATTATTTTAATTTCATATTATTATTTTTGTGAAGTAATTACTGACTTAAGCATCGGAGGGGTGTTAGCCAAACTAACACCCACCCCTCACCGAGCCTTGAAGTGTTTTGCAGCTGTTCGGAGCATCCTGTCATAAGTTAGAGGCTGATCACCTCTTCTAAGTCAAATGCATTCTAAATGCAATCAAAGGTTTAGGAGGTTTTCACCTTCTCGTTCACTAATGGGAATCGCCAGGAGCGCAAGACCCTCGCCAGGAGCGCACGATGGTGGCCTATGGTTCGAGGTGGTGCGACCAGTTCATCCTAGGGTGGCTGATAATTTCATCACTGTTGGCCATGGAGTGCACTTCAATATGAGTGGCAGACGTGTCATCTCGCAAAGATCCTAAGGTTTTTGGCATTTTCGTGTCAACTAAGGTTTAGACACCTTCGTGTCTCCTAAGTTATGGGCTTGACCCCAGTTGGCTTAGTCCCAAGTATCTATGAGCTTGTCCTCAGGTTAGCAAAGGTTGTTGATGCTCTCGCATTAATTAAGGCTTAGACACACTTGTGTCTCTCAAGTTTCGGGCTTGACCCCAGTTGGCTTAGACCCAAGATTTATAAAACGTTTTACACTGCGAGAATACAAGATTGGGCTTGACCCCAGTTTAACTTATTCACAAGTGCTCAAGGTTTTTAAGGTATTTTATGCCTTAAAATCGGAATTTCATCAAGTCTATCTTAAGGATTCCTAAGGATCCTTAGAGATCCTGACTACCTCTACGGTTGGAGTATTCTTAAACAGGTTATATTGATACTGCGTTTAATACGTATTTTTATTACTAATTATTAGATGGCATCATGGTTTGTTAACATTGACAAAATTTTAATAAACTTTTGAGTTTTTAAACTAAACTATGATGAGCATCCTGTAGGATCCTCATTCAAACATTTTTCAAAATAATTAAAAGCATACACGGCACACCATGATGATCAAAATGCTACTAAGTCATATATTTGCAGGAAAATAAAAAGTTAACCTCAGGCTTCGTCTTGGAACCCAAGATCCCTCCACCTGAGGCCAACTGCATTGTTCAAGGAGCTTGGACTTCGCCTTGAAACTCAAGGTCCCTCCATCCAAGCCCCATTGTTAAGTTACCATTGTTTCATTGTTTTGTTTCACAACCACCATTGTTTACCAAAAGAACCAAACCAAACAAACCTAAAAAAGCGGGCTCCGACCTAGTCAAGATTGCCTTCATCGCCCAGCTTATCACCAGCAGCCTCCGCCTGCTCAACCTCCTTGCCCTTGCCCTTTTCCTTCTCAGCTTCCTTCTCAACCTCCGGCTCAGCCTCCTTCTCAGCCTTTTCAGGAGCATCTCCCCTCTCAGCCAACAGCTTCTTAAGGCTCACCTCCCAGTCCTTCACCGGCCAGCTCTCTGGAGTAAAGCCATCAGCCTGTGCAGCAGTCGCCATCTCAATCATACACTCCAGCACGCTGATGGCGGCTGAAGATTGAGCGTTCAATTCGGCCTGCTTCAGGGATTCAGCAGCTGCAGCATCTTTCTCTTTGAGCTGCTTCTCATAGTGGCGAGTGTTGCTGGCTGTGGCCTTGTTCAGCTTTTCAAGACGGAGCGTGGCCTGATCAAGTTTGAGCTCAGAGGCTTCAAGCTTCTGCTCAGCTGCTTCGAGCTTCTGCTCCAGGGCTTCCACTTTACCTTCGAGGTCAATCACCTCGTGGCTCAGTTTGTCAATGCCCTGCACATCAGAATCAAAAAGCTTGTTAGCAGCTGCAACAGGAGGGAGATCATCGAAGCTGTCCACATTGATAGTGGAGTCAGGAGCTTTGCGCTTCTTGGCAGAAGAAGTCTTGGAACGAGTGCTAAGAGCTCGGAACTTGGGGGCTGAGGCGTCAGTAGGAGCCTTGCTGCTGGTTTCTTCAGTTTTCTCTTTCTTAGCAATGAGCAGCTTAAGGTCCTTGAAGGAGAAGTTGGAGGCTGAACCTGGAGCTTCATCATAGACAGTGAAGGATCAATTTCAGAAATAATAAAACACGATTCAAAAACGAAAAGGGAACAATTAAATGAAAGTACCTGTTGACATGGTTCTTGAAGGGCTAAGAGATTGCTGGGAAATGCTTCTGGCACTTGAAACGTCCTCGGGCTGGCAGCTCCTTTCTGCTGCTGGGATGCTGAAAAGATCCTTGAGCTTCTTGGAGGATTCACGGGTTGGTTTTATCAAAGCTTCAAACTTGGGCGCTGCAAAGACAGAAACACAATCATATCAGTTACATGCAATGGAAGAGTATACGGGATTAGAATGTTACTAAAACTCTTCCTACCCTTAATGACCCACTGGGTAGGAAGGTTCTCACAACCAACAAGGCTACTTCGTTTCACAAAGAAAAATTGACGCTTCCAATCGTGGTCGTTGTGAGAAGTCCTAGGGATCATCTGAGCTTCTCCGGTTCTAATCTTCAAGACGAACCTGCTGTTGCCATGGGTGGCCAGCCGGTACACTTTGCAAATCTCGGCGACCCCAATGTTTAAGTTGCGGGTTTGGTTCAGATGATGAAGACAGAAAAGGATTCGCCACACCATGGGCATCACTTGGGAGTAGGCAAGGTTGGTAATAGAAAAGAAATCGGCGACCAGGTCCGGGAAAGGAAATGTCATCCCCAACATGAAAGGGTAGTGAAGAAAACAGACCCAATCATCGGAAATATGGTCGGCTTTCAGTGACGGGTCAAAAGGGCGAAACTCAGTTCCGGCGGGGAAACATGAAGATCGCTGCAGCATTGCGATCTTGCGATCGTCAAAGTTGCAGGTTTCCTCCGCCGTGGCCGGAAGCAAACCCTGGTCGGTAAAATCGTCGGCCACTTGGTCGAAGACCGTGGCCGGTGATCGTGGCAGCTTTTTTCCCATTATCGGAAGAGAAGAGGAAAAGGAAGAAAGGAGAAACTAACCTGGAGAAGATGGGAGAAGCTCTGGGGTTTTCGCCGAGTAGAAAATTGTGTGGAATAATGAAAGAAGAAATGGGGTTATAAAAGAAAACTCAACGGGAACTTCGCCTGGGAAGTTGCACCAACTAAATCTGTCAAATCTCCGTTACTTAGCGATAAGGCTAGAATTCAAATTTTTGACACCTGGCTTGCATGCGCCATCCGCCAAAAATTTGGGGGCAATTGTTGGTACTAGAATTCAGGAGACATTGAGCAGCTCGCATCAGCTCATGAGCATTTCACGGTAAAGATCCTGAATTATGTTTATCAACTAACGATTGTTTTTTTCTCTCTTTGTTCGTTATTCACAGGTTGACTCGAGTATTACTCACGTGTCCTAAAGACCCGGTCAGCTGAGGAAGACGTGGACTGGATGGACTTCAACGGTTACCAAGAAAACGTGGACTTAGTTGCTACTTTTTAGGACAATTTGTTATGATGTAATCCGTATTTAATTCGAGCTCTAGGCTTGCGCACACACACACCTCTTTTACGATTACAATTCTCTGCAACACTTAGAATACGAGCTCATTCTTTGTACTAAACATTCTTTCATATAAAAGTTTTAGGAGGCAGGTACTTTGAACCGGCCCCCGAGGTTTTTTGCCAGGCTCCTTGAGGATACTCAAGGATACTTGGATTTTCCCTCGTTACATCCTCGTGTTAATCTCCAAACTTACATTTTCAGCTTTATTTACCTCAAACACGCTACCTCACTTACGAAATTTGATCAACTAATTGCTTAGGCAGTTTTTGACCAAAACAACCGAGAAGTCGAATTTCAGATTGATCTTGCTCCTGGAGCAGCGCCTATTGCTCGCACACATTATCGTTTAGCACCAAATGAGTTACAAGAACTATATACTCAACTTCAAGAACTACTTGAAAAGGGATTTATTAGGCCCAGCTCATCGCCCTGGGGAGCTCCAGTGTTGTTTGTTAAAAAGAAAGATGGAACCTTTCAAATGTGCATCGATTACAGAGAGCTCAACAAAGTGACTGTCAAGAATCATTATCCCTTGCCCCGAATCGATGATTTGTTTGATCAACTACAAGGATCTAGCTATTATTCCAAAATTGATTTAAGATCAGGTTATCACCAACTGAGAGTCCGCGAGGAGGATGTCTCGAATACAGCGTTTAGAACTCGTTATGGTCATTATGAGTTCATGGTTATGCCATTCGGGTTAACCAACGCACCCGCGATTTTCATGGACTTGATGAATCGCGTTTGCAAGCCATACCTCGATAAATTTGTCATCGTCTTCATTGACGATGACCTGGTGTATTCTAAGTCTAAAGAAGAGCACGAAGAGCATATGCGTCTAATCTTAGAGCTACTCAAGAAGGAGCAATTGTATGCATAATTTTCAAAGTGTGATTTCTGGATGCGTGAGG
Source organism: Deinandra increscens subsp. villosa (assembly GCA_039602395.1). Taxonomy (NCBI): domain Eukaryota; kingdom Viridiplantae; phylum Streptophyta; class Magnoliopsida; order Asterales; family Asteraceae; genus Deinandra; species Deinandra increscens. The sequence continues at coordinate 441,527 of JBCNJP010000020.1, read as the reverse complement.
TGCAATTTCTTGGTCATATCGTTAATGATCAGGGGATTCACGTTGATCCAATCAAAGTAAGAATTGGCCTGCGCCCAAGACACCAACGGAAATTCGCCAATTTCTTGGTTTGGCAGGTTATTATAGACGATTTATTGAAGGATTTTCAAAGATAGCCCAACCTCTTACGGCGTTAACGCATAAAGGAATGACGTATAACTGGAATGAAAAGCATGACGCCACTTTTCAGCTACTAAAGCAGAAACTTTGTAGCGCGCCAATATTATCCCTACCAGAGGGTAGTGATGATTTCGTGGTGTATTGTGATGCATCGAAGCAAGGATTAGGTTGCGTGCTGATGTAAAGGGAGAAAGTCATAGCTTATGCCTCTCGTCAACTAAAGATTCACGAGCAGAATTATACAACTCATGATTTGGAGTTGGGAGCAGTCATTTTCGCGTTGAAAATTTGGAGACATTATCTTTATGGTACAAAGTGTACTATCTACACTGATCACAAAAGTCTCGAGCATATCTTTGCCCAAAAGGAGTTGAACATGAGACAACGTCGTTGGGTGGAACTTCTTAATACTACGATTGCGTAATTACATACCATCCAGGCAAAGCTAATGTAGTAGTTGATGTCTTAAGCCGGAAGGATAACCCCAAGCCTAGAAGAGTTCGTGCGTTACAACTTACTATTCATACATGATTACCTGATCAGATCCGGAATGCACAACTCGAAGCACTCAAAGATGAAAACATTGAATTAGAATCCTTGCGGGGTATGGATAATTTATTGGAAGTTAGATCGGATGGTATCCGGTATTGTGCGAACCGAATATGGATTCCCGTGTATGGAAATTTGAGGGAATTGATTATGGATGAAGCCCACAAGTCTCGTTATTCTATTCATCCAGGCTCAGATAAGATGTACCAAGATTTAAAATTGATTTACTGGTGGCCTAAGATGAAAGCAGACATTGCGACTTACGTAAGCAAGTGCTTGACTTGTTCCAAGGTCAAAGCGGAATACCAAAAACTGGCAGGGTTACTTCAACAACCAAAAATTCCCGAGTGGAAATGGGAGGGAATAGCTATAGATTTTATCACAAAGCTACCCCGTACAGCGAGCAAGTGTGATACAATTTGGGTAATTATCGATCGTTTAACCAAGTCGGCACATTTCCTACCAATCAAGGAAACTGATACCTCCAAGACATTAGGCAAAATTTATCTTAAAGAGATTGCCTCGCGACATGGACTACCAGTTTCTATCATATCGGATCGAGACGCCCGATTTACGTCCAAATGTTGGGAATCATTACATGAAGCATTGGGATCGCGTTTGGATATGAGTACAGCATATCACCCTCAGACCGATGGTCAAAGTGAACGGACCATTCAAACTCTTGAAGACATGCTGCGTGCATGTGCGATCGCTTTCGTGAAAGTTGGGATAAACACTTACCATTGGTGAAATTTTCTTATAATAACAGTTATCACACCAGTATTGGTGTAGCTCCGTTTGAAGCACTTTATGGGCGTAAGTGTAGATCACCTCTCTGTTGGGCGGAGGTTGGTGACAGTTAACTCACAGGTCCTGAGTTAGTACTCGAGACAACAGAGAAAACCGTACAAATCCGCAATCGTATGGCAGCCGCACGTGATAGACAGAAAAGTTATGCCGATAAACGGCGAAGGCCATTGGAATTTGAAAAAGGAGACAAGGTCTTGTTAAAAGTCTCACCCTGGAAGGGTGTAGTGCATTTTGGTAAACGTGGTAAGTTAAACCCGAGATATATTGGGCCATTCGAGATTATCAAGAGAATTGGTCTATCAGCGTATGAACTAAACTTACCAGCAGAGCTAAGTGGGGTACATAACGTCTTCCATGTGTCGAATTTAAAGAAATGTTTAGCGGGTGAGGCATTAATCACTCCACTTGAGGAGTTGCATATAGACGAACAACTTCGGTTTATCGAAGAACCGGTAGAAATTATGGACCGAGAGGTTAAACAGTTAAAACGTAGCAGGATCCCAATCGTTAAAGTTCGTTGGAACTCGAGACATGGTCCTGAATTTACATGGGAATGCGAAGATCAGATGATGAAGAAATACCCCAGACTGTTCAAGGATCAACCTTCGTCTAGTTCAGGTACTGGTTTAACTTTCGCGGACGAAAATTCTTCAACAAGGGGATGATGTGACGACTGAGAATTTTTCTTTTCTTTTCTTTGTGTCTAGCTCATTAAATTTTACCGCGTTACGCAATTTTCGAGGACGAAAATTCTTCAACAAGGGAATACTGTGACAATCCGACTTTTCAGGTCATTTTCTGGCATTAACTGAACGTAAAACGTATTAAATGTTGTGTGAACATTTATGTGCTTAACTGTGTTGACTTGTTGACTTTAGCAAATTAGGGTTTTGTGTAATCATCACTCTACGAGCATGCACTTAAGTCTAGACATTTGATATTCTTGATTTTATGTAAATCATAAATTATGATTTCATGTGACGTTATGTCATTTTATGTAATAATTAAACCTTTACTTTTGTGTTATATATATATATATATATATACATATATATATATATATATATATATCCTTTTAAGTAATACATACACATATGTATATATGATCTCAATCATATTTATTAACCTAATGATTTAATTACAAGCTATTATTCATGGCTTTATGTGACTTAAATATATATAAGTTATAGGTTTAAAGTCTATGATTTTATGAGAATTTAAATGGATAATTAGGGATTGTTATCCTATGATTTATGTTTCTTATTAACGTTATATGATTAATATATCTTGAAATTCTTTAATATTCATTGTTTAATTATTCCTTCGTTAACTCCGTTTGATACCGGTATCATTTATAAACTTCGGAGGATTAACTTTGCCAATTCCTATGACCTCTCTTAACTAAACAAACCAGGAGGGACTGAAGTGAAAGTTTTCAAACCTGGTTCCCTATTATGGATTATTTTGGGAGGACCGTTTCTGTCATTAACCATAAGTTGAAATTGAAATCACAGCACAACGTCGGCTCTTCAAATTTCGTAACCGACATCAATTTAAATCATAAATTTAATACGATAATCAGTTACGGTCGATCCATGTATCAACCTGAAATAACTAGGGAAAATTTAATCATTCGGTGCACTTCCCGTCATCTCTACCCCTCTCATTTCTCAGTTTTTCCGGTGAAACAAAACCCACCGAAAGCACCACCAGCCGCCACTGATCCACCACCATTCAAGACCCCTTACGATCGTCATTCATCACTGAGCAACTAGGAGGAACCGGAGTCGTGTATCGTGACGGTGTACGGTGTTTGCGGTTAAGTTTCGGGTTCATTTACGGGTTCGAAATCATCTCGTAATTCGTCTCCGACTCGAGGTAAACATCTCTTCTTGCTACTCGCATCTTTTTCTGGCTCTATTTATGTTTTCGCGATTTTCCGGTGACCGGAATAAAACTCCGGCCACCGGAGTTCTTGAATGAAGAAGATGACTCGCGGCTGGCATGGGTTATAAAGATTCAATCTCGGGTTATAACACACAGGGCCGGGTAGCCTAGTTGGTAAAACCTTCGCTTGTTGTCCTTAAGGTCGTGGGTTTAACCCCCGTCCTCTGCATAATTCTCGTTTTTATTTCTCTTAACTCGTTTCCAGCCCCTATATCGCATAAAACGATTCATGGTTTATTGAAATGATTAGATACTTTTAGGTGAGATTTTATAAATATGTATCTCGTTTTGTAACCCGTTACTAAGGTCGTTTGCACGTTTGGTTTAAATGAATATATATATTGTATATATATATATATATTTGAAATCTTAGAACTTAGAAAATATACAATACTGATATATATTGTGTTTCCTCGCGTTATTTCGATAATCACTCGGATTTGGCACACGTGCCATCCTCAACTTATTTTGAATTCCACGATCCTTTGTTTTTGTCGATTACGTTAGACTTATAGTTTATAGAACACACACTTATACATTCATGCTCGTTAGGTGATTGATTGCTTGCACAAGACTCGTTCTTGCTACTTGAATTAACTGTTTATCTGGAAACTTTGCTGAGCAACCTAAGGTGAGTTTCACGGCCCCATTTTACTTATTTTAATCCTGTTGGGGGAGATTAACATGCAAACACTTGAACTGTTAGATATATATCACCTGAATGATAGTGGCACACTTATGATAAAACCCTCACTTTATAGTTACTGTCAATGTGACATCAGCGGGAACTTATTTAGTAGATCTACTGGGTTTGACAGCCCCACCTGGTTCAGTCGCTCTGGCACGATTGGATATCGAACGGGTGTTATAAACTTCTTAGACTTAATGAGGCACAATTGAACTTGTCGAGCTTCAGTAACTGGATATATTATCTTGATTCTTCTGAACTTTTAAACTGATGAACTGATTAAACCTGTGAACTCACCAACCTTTGTGTTGACACTTTAGCATGTTATTTCTCAGGTCGCTAAACTGGATTGTCTGCCACGAGCTAGGATGCACCACATAAGGATTATTAGTGTCATGCATGCATCATAGACTTTAATACTTTTCAAACTCATTAACTTTTGGTTTGCTCATGTTTTGGCGCTTGAACATTTATTACAACTTTCGTCGTTTACGCTTCCGTACTTAAAAACGCATTTACTTTGGTTTTACTTTTACATTTCATATAGACTGTTCATATGGCTAATGTGTTCGATCCTGGTTTGTCGCGCTCCCTGCGGTGCGTTGTCGCGCGTGGGATTTTTGGCGGTGTGACATTCATATTATCATCAGAAAGGTTATTTTGCCTATAAGGGCATTTTGGCCTTAAAAGATATAAACCATAATAAAATGTTATTAAGTTAATAAAATATAAATAAACATAGGCATTTTTTATAATGACCTTGCATTAATGAAATTCGATACGCGATTAGGTTAAATGTGGACCATAACGGAGATTCTGTCTGAATAACCAATTAAAGAGATAAGGTGAGTTTCTACAAGCCCACTTTTAAATGTTTTAATGTTACTGAATTGCTTATATGTGTTATGCAATTATGCTTGATATGTATGTGTTATTCAAGATAATTGTGACTTGATATATACGTGTTACATGGTGAAATTGTTACTGAATTGCCTATATGTGTTATGCAATTATGCTGATTATAATGTGATGTGTATATACTTGCTTTAAAATTATGTAGCCAAGTGACAAGGGAATTGTTAGTAAAATTTTAGTGAATATGTATGATTATATGAGATTAGGTGATGCATTTGCTTATATTAATATGTTGTGGATACGCCGCTGGTACATCCTATATATATACATACTAGTATAAGTTACCCGGTATATTGGAAGTATTGAGGATACGCCGTTGGTACATCTTGTATACATACACTAACGATAAATTAGGGGATGTCCATTTGTTGCAGTATATGAATGCCTTATCACTATTTAACTAGGGGTAGGTAGTGTACATGATCGGTAACTAAGTCATTAAGATGAGAAAATGACCTAATAGAGTTAAACACGAGTTGCCATTATGACTTATTAGAGTTAGAGCATGTGTTGCTACGGAAGACGAAGGGTCGCTACTTCCCCATAGTGGTGGCTTAGGGAACCGTGTATGGATGGAGCGGCAGTCGGACCTCACAAAAGCTATCTTACGACAAGGTAGGATGACGATTGCAGTGGTCGGCGAACCTTTCGAAGGAGATGAAGAATGAAGAGACGCTACTTCCCCATAGTGGTGGCTTAGGGAACCATGTACGGACGGAGCTGCATTGGGTCGTTGTAATAACTATCCTTCGAGATGGGACGAAGTGTGCAGTGGTGGGCGGACTCTTCATGGAGAACCAAAATAGTTGGTTAAATATAGTGAACTAGAAGTTAAGCCTAGGGTCATGGTTAAGATAATAGGATATATTATCATAGTGAATACGTGTTAGGATTTCTATGTGATTTATAAATGTGTTGTGAAAACCAGGTAAACACTTTAATGGTTTTAAACTAAACAGTAGAACTCACCAGCGTAAGCTGACTTTTTAAAAGTATGTATGCTAGCTTATGCAGAGACGTTTAGAAGTAAAAGCACGAATCTTGTGAGGACGGGATAATCAGGAAAGCTATTAAGGAAGAATTTCTGGCAAGCTGGCTTAGTTATAGATTTCTTTACTATAGTTAGTTGTAGTTATGTACAATATCTCTCTCTACTGTAGCACTTGGCTTATATAAATAAAAGTCTTTAATTTTTCACTGCTTAATATCTCTGTTGATACCTTGTGTTCATGAGTAAATCCGACACGTGACCCCTCCTGGTGCCAAGTCTGGGAGTGGGCACCACAACCTTCCACGGAGGTGTATCACATGGTGGAACTCATATGCTGAAGCACTGGGAACCGACGTCGCTTATTCTATGTCATGGAATGACATGAAGCAGATCATGAGGAATGAGTACTGTCCTCGAGAAGAACTTTAGAGGTTGGCAGTTGAATTTTGGAACCTGTAGATGAATAGATCTTTTGCTCATCTCCTTGGGAAGTTTTGACATTATTGTGGGAATAGATTGGCTATCCAAGAATCGTGCCGAAATCGTTTTTCATGAGAAAATCGTTCGAATACCGTTTCCTAGTGGAAAGTTAGTCTCAGTTTAAGGAGAAAAGTGTGGTACTGTTATGGGCGTGATATCATTTCTCAAAGCACAGAAGTGTTTGCGTAAAGGACATTTTGCTGTTCTCGCGAACATTTTAGAGAAAACAAATGAAGAGAAGAGAATTGAAGATATCCCGATCGTGAGGGACTTTCCTGAAGTCTTTCCGGAAGATCTACCAGGTCTACCGCCTCACCGAGAAGTCGAATTTCATATTGATCTTTCTCCTGGAGCAGCGCCTATTGCTCGCACACATTATCGTTTAGCACCAAATGAGTTACAAGAACTATATACTCAACTTCAAGAACTACTTGAAAAGGGATTTATTAGGCCCAGCTCATCGCCCTGGGGAGCTCCAGTGTTGTTTGTTAAAAAGAAAGATGGAACCTTTCAAATGTGCATCGATTACAGAGAGCTCAACAAAGTGACTGTCAAGAATCATTATCCCTTGCTCCGAATCGATGATTTGTTTGATCAACTACAAGGATCTAGCTATTATTCCAAAATTGATTTAAGATCAGGTTATCACCAACTGAGAGTCCGCGAGGAGGATGTCTCGAATACAGCGTTTAGAACTCGTTATGGTCATTATGAGTTCATGGTTATGCCATTCGGGTTAACCAACGCACCCGCGATTTTCATGGACTTGATGAATCGCGTTTGCAAGCCATACCTCGATAAATTTGTCATCGTCTTCATTGACGATGACCTGGTGTATTCTAAGTCTAAAGAAGAGCACGAAGAGCATATGCGTCTAATCTTAGAGCTACTCAAGAAGGAGCAATTGTATGCATAATTTTCAAAGTGTGATTTCTGGATGCGTGAGGTGCAATTTCTTGGTCATATCGTTAATGATCAGGGGATTCACGTTGATCCAATCAAAGTAAGAATTGGCCTGCGCCCAAGACACCAACGGAACTTCGCCAATTTCTTGGTTTGGCAGGTTATTATAGACGATTTATTGAAGGATTTTCAAAGATAGCCCAACCTCTTACGGCGTTAACGCATAAAGGAACGACGTATAACTGGAATGAAAAGCATGACGCCACTTTTCAGCTACTAAAGCAGAAACTTTGTAGCGCGCCAATATTATCCCTACCAGAGGGTAGTGATGATTTCGTGGTGTATTGTGATGCATCGAAGCAAGGATTAGGTTGCGTGCTGATGTAAAGGGAGAAAGTCATAGCTTATGCCTCTCGTCAACTAAAGATTCACGAGCAGAATTATACAACTCATGATTTGGAGTTGGGAGCAGTCATTTTCGCGTTGAAATTTTGGAGACATTATCTTTATGGTACAAAGTGTACTATCTACACTGATCACAAAAGTCTCGAGCATATCTTTGCCCAAAAGGAGTTGAACATGAGACAACGTCGTTGGGTGGAACTTCTTAATACTACGATTGCGTAATTACATACCATCCAGGCAAAGCTAATGTAGTAGTTGATGTCTTAAGCCGGAAGGATAACCCCAAGCCTAGAAGAGTTCGTGCGTTACAACTTACTATTCATACATGATTACCTGATCAGATCCGGAATGCACAACTCGAAGCACTCAAAGATGAAAACATTGAATTAGAATCCTTGCGGGGTATGGATAATTTATTGGAAGTTAGATCGGATGGTATCCGGTATTGTGCGAACCGAATATGGATTCCCGTGTATGGAAATTTGAGGGAATTGATTATGGATGAAGCCCACAAGTCTCGTTATTCTATTCATCCAGGCTCAGATAAGATGTACCAAGATTTAAAATTGATTTACTGGTGGCCTAAGATGAAAGCAGACATTGCGACTTACGTAAGCAAGTGCTTGACTTGTTCCAAGGTCAAAGCGGAATACCAAAAACTGGCAGGGTTACTTCAACAACCAAAAATTCCCGAGTGGAAATGGGAGGGAATAGCTATAGATTTTATCACAAAGCTACCCCGTACAGCGAGCAAGTGTGATACAATTTGGGTAATTATCGATCGTTTAACCAAGTCGGCACATTTCCTACCAATCAAGGAAACTGATACCTCCAAGACATTAGGCAAAATTTATCTTAAAGAGATTGCCTCGCGACATGGACTACCAGTTTCTATCATATCGGATCGAGACGCCCGATTTACGTCCAAATGTTGGGAATCATTACATGAAGCATTGGGATCGCGTTTGGATATGAGTACAGCATATCACCCTCAGACCGATGGTCAAAGTGAACGGACCATTCAAACTCTTGAAGACATGCTGCGTGCATGTGCGATCGCTTTCGTGAAAGTTGGGATAAACACTTACCATTGGTGAAATTTTCTTATAATAACAGTTATCACACCAGTATTGGTGTAGCTCCGTTTGAAGCACTTTATGGGCGTAAGTGTAGATCACCTCTCTGTTGGGCGGAGGTTGGTGACAGTTAACTCACAGGTCCTGAGTTAGTACTCGAGACAACAGAGAAAACCGTACAAATCCGCAATCGTATGGCAGCCGCACGTGATAGACAGAAAAGTTATGCCGATAAACGGCGAAGGCCATTGGAATTTGAAAAAGGAGACAAGGTCTTGTTAAAAGTCTCACCCTGGAAGGGTGTAGTGCATTTTGGTAAACGTGGTAAGTTAAACCCGAGATATATTGGGCCATTCGAGATTATCAAGAGAATTGGTCTATCAGCGTATGAACTAAACTTACCAGCAGAGCTAAGTGGGGTACATAACGTCTTCCATGTGTCGAATTTAAAGAAATGTTTAGCGGGTGAGGCATTAATCACTCCACTTGAGGAGTTGCATGTAGACGAACAACTTCGGTTTATCGAAGAACCGGTAGAAATTATGGACCGAGAGGTTAAACAGTTAAAACGTAGCAGGATCCCAATCGTTAAAGTTCGTTGGAACTCGAGACATGGTCCTGAATTTACATGGGAATGCGAAGATCAGATGATGAAGAAATACCCCAGACTGTTCAAGGATCAACCTTCGTCTAGTTCAGGTACTGGTTTAACTTTCGCGGACGAAAATTCTTCAACAAGGGGATGATGTGACGACTGAGAATTTTTCTTTTCTTTTCTTTGTGTCTAGCTCATTAAATTTTACCGCGTTACGCAATTTTCGAGGACGAAAATTCTTCAACAAGGGAATACTGTGACAATCCGACTTTTCAGGTCATTTTCTGGCATTAACTGAACGTAAAACGTATTAAATGTTGTGTGAACATTTATGTGCTTAACTGTGTTGACTTGTTGACTTTAGCAAATTAGGGTTTTGTGTAATCATCACTCTACGAGCATGCACTTAAGTCTAGACATTTGATATTCTTGATTTTATGTAAATCATAAATTATGATTTCATGTGACGTTATGTCATTTTATGTAATAATTAAACCTTTACTTTTGTGTTATATATATATATATATATATATATATATATATATATATATCCTTTTAAGTAATACATACACATATGTATATATGATCTCAATCATATTTATTAACCTAATGATTTAATTACAAGCTATTATTCATGGCTTTATGTGACTTAAATATATATAAGTTATAGGTTTAAAGTCTATGATTTTATGAGAATTTAAATGGATAATTAGGGATTGTTATCCTATGATTTATGTTTCTTATTAACGTTATACGATTAATATATCTTGAAATTCTTTAATATTCATTGTTTAATTATTCCTTCGTTAACTCCGTTTGATACCGGTATCATTTATAAACTTCAGAGGATTAACTTTGCCAATTCCTATGACCTCTCTTAACTAAACAAACCAGGAGGGACTGAAGTGAAAGTTTTCAAACCTGGTTCCCTATTATGGATTATTTTGGGAGGACCGTTTCTGTCATTAACCATAAGTTGAAATTGAAATCACAGCACAACGTCGGCTCTTCAAATTTCGTAACCGACATCAATTTAAATCATAAATTTAATACAGTAATCAGTTACGGTCGATCCATGTATCAACCTGAAATAACTAGGGAAAATTTAATCATTCGGTGCACTTCCCGTCATCTCTATCCCTCTCATTTCTCAGTTTTTCCGGTGAAACAAAACCCACCGAAAGCACCACCAGCCGCCACTGATCCACCACCATTCAAGACCCCTTACGATCGTCATTCATCACTGAGCAACTAGGAGGAACCGGAGTCGTGTATCGTGACGGTGTACGGTGTTTGCGGTTAAGTTTCGGGTTCATTTACGGGTTCGAAATCATCTCGTAATTCGTCTCCGACTCGAGGTAAACATCTCTTCTTGCTACTCGCATCTTTTTCTGGCTCTATTTATGTTTTCGCGATTTTCCGGTGACCGGAATAAAACTCCGGCCACCGGAGTTCTTGAATGAAGAAGATGACTCGCGGCTGGCATGGGTTATAAAGATTCAATCTCGGGTTATAACACACAGGGCCGGGTAGCCTAGTTGGTAAAACCTTCGCTTGTTGTCCTTAAGGTCGCGGGTTCAACCCCCGTCCTCTGCATAATTCTCGTTTTTATTTCTCTTAACTCGTTTCCAGCCCCTATATCGCATAAAACGATTCATGGTTTATTGAAATGATTAGATACTTTTAGGTGAGATTTTATAAATATGTATCTCGTTTTGTAACCCGTTACTAAGGTCGTTTGCACGTTTGGTTTAAATGAATATATATATTGTATATATATATATATATATATATTTGAAATCTTAGAACTTAGAAAATATACAATATTGATATATATTGTGTTTCCTCGCGTTATTTCGATAATCACTCGGATTTGGCACACGTGCCATCCTCAACTTATTTTGAATTCCACGATCCTTTGTTTTTGTCGATTACGTTAGACTTATAGTTTATAGAACACACACTTATACATTCATGCTCGTTAGGTGATTGATTGCTTGCACAAGACTCGTTCTTGCTACTTGAATTAACTGTTTATCTGGAAACTTTGCTGAGCAACCTAAGGTGAGTTTCACGGCCCCATTTTACTTATTTTAATCCTGTTGGGGGAGATTAACATGCAAACACTTGAACTGTTAGATATATATCACCTGAATGATAGTGGCACACTTATGATAAAACCCTCACTTTATAGTTACTGTCAATGTGACATCAGCGGGAACTTATTTAGTAGATCTACTGGGTTTGACAGCCCCACCTGGTTCAGTCGCTCTGGCACGATTGGATATCGAACGGGTGTTATAAACTTCTTAGACTTAATGAGGCACAATTGAACTTGTCGAGCTTCAGTAACTGGATATATTATCTTGATTCTTCTGAACTTTTAAACTGATGAACTGATTAAACCTGTGAACTCACCAACCTTTGTGTTGACACTTTAGCATGTTATTTCTCAGGTCGCTAAACTGGATTGTCTGCCACGAGCTAGGATGCACCACATAAGGATTATTAGTGTCATGCATGCATCATAGACTTTAATACTTTTCAAACTCATTAACTTTTGGTTTGCTCATGTTTTGGCGCTTGAACATTTATTACAACTTTCGTCGTTTACGCTTCCGTATTTAAAAACGCATTTACTTTGGTTTTACTTTTACATTTCATATAGACTGTTCATATGGCTAATGTGTTCGATCCTGGTTTGTCACGCTCCCTGCGGTGCGTTGTCGCGCGTGGGATTTTTGGCGGTGTGACATTCATATTATCATCAGAAAGGTTATTTTGCCTATAAGGGCATTTTGGCCTTAAAAGATATAAACCATAATAAAATGTTATTAAGTTAATAAAATATAAATAAACATAGGCATTTTTTATAATGACCTTGCATTAATGAAATTCGATACGCGATTAGGTTAAATGTGGACCATAACGGAGATTCTGTCTAAATAACCAATTAAAGAGATAAGGTGAGTTTCTACAAGCCCACTTTTAAATGTTTTAATGTTACTGAATTGCTTATATGTGTTATGCAATTATGCTTGATATGTATGTGTTATTCAAGATAATTGTGACTTGATATATACGTGTTACATGGTGAAATTGTTACTGAATTGCCTATATGTGTTATGCAATTATGCTGATTATAATGTGATGTGTATATACTTGCTTTAAAATTATGTAGCCAAGTGACCAGGGAATTGTTAGTAAAATTTTAGTGAATATGTATGATTATATGAGATTAGGTGATGCATTTGCTTATATTAATATGTTGTGGATACGCCGCTGGTACATCCTATATATATACATACTAGTATAAGTTACCCGGTATATTGGAAGTATTGAGGATACGCCGTTGGTACATCTTGTATACATACACTAACGATAAATTAGGGGATGTCCATTTGTTGCAGTATATGAATGCCTTATCACTATTTAACTAGGGGTAGGTAGTGTACATGATCGGTAACTAAGTCATTAAGATGAGAAAATGACCTAATAGAGTTAAACACGAGTTGCCATTATGACTTATTAGAGTTAGAGCATGTGTTGCTACGGAAGACGAAGGGTCGCTACTTCCCCATAGTGGTGGCTTAGGGAACCGTGTATGGATGGAGCGGCAGTCGGACCTCACAAAAGCTATCTTACGACAAGGTAGGATGACGATTGCAGTGGTCGGCGAACCTTTCGAAGGAGATGAAGAATGAAGAGACGCTACTTCCCCATAGTGGTGGCTTAGGGAACCATGTACGGACGGAGCTGCATTGGGTCGTTGTAATAACTATCCTTCGAGATGGGACGAAGTGTGCAGTGGTGGGCGGACTCTTCATGGAGAACCAAAATAGTTGGTTAAATATAGTGAACTAGAAGTTAAGCCTAGGGTCATGGTTAAGATAATAGGATATATTATCATAGTGAATACGTGTTAGGATTTCTATGTGATTTATAAATGTGTTGTGAAAACCAGGTAAACACTTTAATGGTTTTAAACTAAACAGTAGAACTCACCAGCGTAAGCTGACTTTTTAAAAGTATGTATGCTAGCTTATGCAGAGACGTTTAGAAGTAAAAGCACGAATCTTGTGAGGACGGGATAATCAGGAAAGCTATTAAGGAAGAATTTCTGGCAAGCTGGCTTAGTTATAGATTTCTTTACTATAGTTAGTTGTAGTTATGTACAATATCTCTCTCTACTGTAGCACTTGGCTTATATAAATAAAAGTCTTTAATTTTTCACTGCTTAATATCTCTGTTGATACCTTGTGTTCATGAGTAAATCCGACACGTGACCCCTCCTGGTGCCAAGTCTGGGAGTGGGCACCACAACCTTCCACGGAGGTGTATCACATGGTGGAACTCATATGCTGAAGCACTGGGAACCGACGTCGCTTATTCTATGTCATGGAATGACATGAAGCAGATCATGAGGAATGAGTACTGTCCTCGAGAAGAACTTTAGAGGTTGGCAGTTGAATTTTGGAACCTGTAGATGAATGGTTCGGACATAACAGGATATACCAAAGGTTTTCATGAACTTGAATACTTGTGCACTACCATGGTTACCCCACCTTATAAGAAAATTGAGCGTTATATCCAGGGTCTATCTCCCGCCATCCAAGGAAAAGTTTTGTCATAAAACCCCATCACTCTCTAAATTGTCGTGTGACTGGCTCATAGCCTCACGTACCAGTCCACGTGTTAGTGTACCTCTTTTGCCTGAAAGAATATTGAGGACAAGCCTGTTGTTGTCAATGTTTCCCCTACTGTAAAGAAGTCCGATCAGAAGCGTAAGCGTGATCATGATTGGAAGAAGTAGAAATCTGTTGAAGCTCCTATTATCAAATCTACCAAACTTATTAAAGCATTTGTTGTGACTTCTTCATCTGTCCCAGAAACAAGGAAGTCGGGCTATACTGGTAGCTAACCTCTGTGCAACAAGTGTAATTTGTACCACATGTTGTACTGCAACAACATCTATTACCAAAGTTGCAAGGCTAAGGGCCATATCTACTGTGATTGTCTAAAGTGTGCTAACAAGCCTCAAGTTGCTGGAACTTGTTTTGAATGTGGTGTTTTCGGTCACTTTAAGAGTGACTGCCTGAAGTTTAGAAGGAAGACATTTGGACCCACTCAAGGAAGAGTATTTGTGTTGAACGCCTCTGAGGCCCGTCAGGATCCTAACACTGTGACGGGTACGTTTCTCTTAAATAACCATTATGCATATTTTTTCCGATACTAGGTCAAACAATTATTCACCAAAGCAGACTATTCAAGAAAAATATGTGAATGGCCAATTGCCCAACCAGTTGTTGCCAAAAATTCTGAACCAAGTAGATATCAAGTGAGCAGTCAACATGTTGGTGTGTTCACATCATTTATATCAAAATATGAAGCTTTGATGGCCAGCTACTTTTCAACATGATGATATAACTTAAATTAATCCTGGTGATCTTGAAGAAATGGATCTGAATTGCCAATGGCTATGGTTTCTCTTCATGTAAAAAGATTTATGGAAAGAAAGGGAAAGAAACAATTGCTAAACTCTTCAGTTGGTTTTGATAAGTCAAAACTTGGATGCTATAGTTGTCAAGAATTGGGTCATTTTGCTAAGGATTGTCCTAAGAAAAAGAAAAGGGATATCAAGTGTTCAGTGTCCAGGACTGAAACTTGTTGAAATACGCGCTGAGAAATCAAATGAGAAAGTCGGGAAGAATGAAAAACTCCAAAAGCCCTTACCAGTGAAATCAGTTTTGACAGGAGTGCGGAAATGGGGGAGTCTCAATATGAAGAGGTGTTGATGGTTGAGTTGGAGAGGAGTTTGTCTGAAAGTGATAATGAGAAAACGAAGAAAGGAAAACGGTAAAGGTTGAATTAGTTGGTTGTAAAAGGTGTGAAGGAAATAAGATTGATGCTGAGCAAGCCGGTGAAGATGATCGAGATTACTCTCACCTCTCTGCAGCGTATTATGAAGCGGTAAATTCTGGTTCTTGCTCAATTTTATGTGTTGCCAAATTTTATAGATGCAAGGAGGAAAATAAGTCACTCATCTAAAAAAAAGAGAGTCTAAATAGGTTATTAGAACCCTTTAAAAAGAATGAAACTGAATTTAAAACAAAACTTGATTTAACTCTTTTTGAAAACTCAAACCTAAAAAGTTTTATCGCAAAAAAGGATTCTCTGATTGATGAGTTGAACATTAGGCTTGAAAATACCAAACATGAGTTGGTGGCTGCTGAAGCAATATTGAGAAAATGGAACATGAAATCAATCAAGCTGAACAATTGCTTGAATGATCAAAGATATAAGAAGTGCCAAAGTAGAATTGGTGCTATACCAAAGAAAGGGTACCGCAGCATTCCGCCACCAGATAACTTTGCCAGAATTCCATATTTCCATCCTGAAAATGATTCAGCTCCCAATTTCAATACTAACTCTGTTGATAATTCTGATGCAAATTTAATTGATGAAGGTTTTGAAGAAAGTATGGACGGCATTAGGATTAGTGATCCTCAAGCTTGCATAAGTGTACGTAGGCATGTCATGGATGGACCTCAAGCTTGTGTGTCAATGCACTTCCTTTTGAGCCCATTAAATTTGTGATAGGTGGTGTAGAACACTCTTCGGACCCGACCCATAGTTTTTTGAACTCTGTGTTTTCTAGTGGTTTGAACTTATGTGCTTCTGTAAATGGTGTGATGCATGTTAGAAATTTGAATAGGTCTGAGAAATCTTCTCATCAACTTATAAATCTGATGAAATGATTGTTGAGGATGTGGACATCTGAGAGGATTTTTCTCAGAAAATTAAGAAAAATGTAACATCTCCGGACAATCATATCATAACCCCTGAGCCAGATCAAAGACCAATTTCTCATCACATACCTTCTTCAGAAAACCAGAAAAAGAGTTTTAAAAATAAAAAAAAGGAAAAAGATTTATTACCAAATAAACTAACCGCATCTACAATTCATGAGGATACTAGCTCAGAAGCTTGTAGTTCATGCAGTGGGACCAAGACAAAAAGATCGAAAAGGGCCATGCTTCCTTTGTTGAAATAAGGACAAATGGTTTGATTAGATATTTTTTAAGAATCAACTTAGCGAAGTCACCTATTTCATATACCGGAAAAAAGGAACGATCTGCCGGGTTCAGGATTGATCTCTGAGAATGGATCTATGTCCCGACCCGGGGTGAATTTCCCCTTCAAACAGGGAAGTCGACTCTGGTCTGACTTCTTTCTGAATTTCTTTCGTCTTCCCAACTATCCTTTATATGCAGATAAGATCAGATCGAATGCTCATTCTGGCTTCTCTCCCACTACTCCACCCTATTTCTTATTATTATTTAACTATCATCTAGTGCTAGTAAGCCTAAATGTGGTGTTAGATGTTATGTATGTGGTTGTGTTGGACATTTTGCAGAGATTTGTGAAAAACGTGATGCCAAGAAACTGAAAGAGGAACCTATTTTAGTGTCAAAATATGCTCAATATGAAGTTTCTATTCCAACCCATGCAGAATCTTGTTGCACTAAGTTTCAATCCTTGAAACACGGGTTACACCAAACTTTAAGTAAAACCAGTCATTTTGTAATGAAACTTGTACCAACCAAACCTACAAGAGAACCTGAGTTATCTTCTGAGAAAACCAAAAAAAATATTATAAGACGACCAAAAAGGAAGACATAATACCGACAAAACATGGTTTGGAAAGTTAAACAATTAAGTGTGGTTCAAGATGGTGGACCTAGGTCAAAAACACTTAAGTTATTAGGTTTTGAAAAATATTTGTTCAATAGATATGCCAAAATTCTTTTTGGAGTGTTCAACTAGTTTTTCAAATTGTTTACATGAAGTTTCTATTTTTGTATAAGACTTTTCTTTATTCTTTCGGTAAATAAAAAAATACTAATAGAAAATAAAAAAGTATATTTCTTTCTGGTTTATAAGAACCTGGTGTACAAAAAAAAAAGTTTCAGGGAGAAAGAAAGAAATTAAAAAATAAATAACATCTTTTGAAGAACAAGATATTTGAGAAAATAAGTTTTAACCTTGTGAGAAATGATAGATAAATTTATATGTTTTCATTTCTTGCGGATACTGAGTAGATAAGGTCAAAGGTCTTATTTGATGATGTATCATTTAGTCTCAGCATGTATTAAAGTAAACTATGTATGTGATGCACATAAACTAAATTGTTGAATTAATGATCTACCATGGTCTGTGATATTGCACGTTCTTGTAAATATTATCCTATTAGTTGATTACATTTCAGTTATGTTCAAATTTGTTCACATACCAGTGTTTCATGGGTTGACAGAGTAAACCATTTATGAGAACTTGTTGCTTCTTTTGCTTTATTTTGAAAGACTTAAACTTGTTTGATTTTTATTTTTTTCTCAAAATCTTGGACTTTCTCTGTGTATACAAAAGCATCGACCTGAAAGTTAAGATTTTGAGGTTTTGTCTTATTTTTCTTTGGTGTTTTGTTCAAACTTTGGACTCCCTCTACGTTTATAAACCTGGGAATTAAAGTTTGACCAACTTCAACTTTGTTTTATCTTTCTTTATTTTTGCTAAATCTAAGGCCTTATTTGTGTATCGAAAGATCGACCTTAAAATGGAAGATTTAGCATTCTGATTTCTTTTTGCAAAAGAATTCACAAGTTGATCCATGAATAAATTCAAATTTGAGTTTCACATTTTCATAAGTCCTCTAATAGTAGTTTATTTTGCTATTATGATTCTAGTTTTTCGCTAGTTTTTTATTGTCAAAAGGGAGCAAGAAAGAAATTCGTATTTTAAAAATCATCACAAACTTCAATCTCTTCCTAGATGGGATATACGAAAGCTCGCATATTCAAATTTCATCACTGAAGAACACAATCGAGGAGTTGGAAGCAACACTCAACAACTGATTATTAACCAATGTGAGCATGACTTTACCACATTTCTACCTCAAGTTCCTAAAAGATACCGATCAAAGAAAAGAATGGTACAAATGGAAAAGGTTTCATTTACTACAAAGTAGAACCAGCTGATGTTGAACACAGAGTTGCTCTTCCGAAGAAAAGACTCACTCGCTTACAAAAATTTAAGAAATGGTTTTACGAAAGCAGGACTGGAGAAGCAATCATTGCAACAACTGATTAAATCCGAATCAAGATATATGATCCGATGGATATATTTATCTCTTTAGAAGAAGATCCCCAAATCCTGAATCAAAACAAGATAAAAGTGGGTGTTGGTGAGGGTATAACAGAAGAAGAAAGTTTGTTTGAAAAAGTGGTTGAAAAAGGCTTTAAAATGGTTCAATAAGAAGAAATTGCTAGAAAAGCGCATCAGTGAGAGGGGAGAAATCATGAAAGGAAAGAAGGAAGCTAGAGCCGTTGTGCCATGAACAACCCCATGCAACAACATAGGGTGAGATTGTTGGGTCAAGATTTTTAGGTTGTTGCATGGTGTTATAAAACCTGCGAAATGTCTAACATAAGATCTATGAAAAGTGTGTAGACTTTTCGCACACCTTATGTCTATATATAGTTAGTCCATAATTGTTTAAAAAGTTGATTGCTCATTTTGTACTGTTACTATGCCGAATTGAGATACGAGCAAGTATTCTCATTCGGTGAATCATTCTATGCAATTCAAGCATCGATTTGACTTAATTCATGAGTTATTCTTCATCGATTCACTGTTTCTCATTTCTGATCGACATCATTGATACATTCTAGCTCAAATATAGCTATTGTGTCAAGTGAGCTTCAGTTGGATCATCTAGATCGATCAAAAGGACCTACATGTTACCGATGGATATAATTTTTAGCTTGAGCAGCTTGAAGGGTTTGATGCCTGGGTTTAATAATTTTATCATTAAGTTATTGGAACCGTTATCGGAGTTGACCAGTTTGGAGAGGTAGAGTTCTAACGAGATTTCTAGTGAAAGCCTGGAATTTGTCAGCGTATAACCTCATTGCCAACAACTTAGAGGTGTTGTACCTTAAGAATAATAGGCTTACCTTAAAGTTGATCTGAGTTTCAATTCTCTAACCAGAGGTCCATAAGAGTTTTAGATACCTCTCAAAGCTTCAAGATTTGATAATCTAGATGAATTTATTATACGGTGAAATCCCTAAAGAGCTTATCTACCTTTCAAGTCTTGAAAATTTGATTATTGATTTTAATTATCTAACAAGTACCATCCCATCTAGTTTAAGCAATATCTCCAATTTGAATAGGATTTCACTTTCCAACAACAAACAAGGACGCTAAATTTCGGTAGCCCTTGTGTAACACATGAGCCTGAACAGTTTTCGGATCGAGAGTTATGAAATGGAGAAAATTCAAAATTGGCAAAATGGTATCGATGCGGACCACATGGTAGGGGTAATGAAACTCAGACGGGTCGCATTTGTGTGGTTGACCGGGGCAGATCCGCTAACCTCTGGGTTAGGTCCTCGTGTTTTATACACAGGATGTGGACTGTTCACACGGTTGAGTGTGAGCCAGATGGTCAGCATGAGGACCAGGTCGATAAATGTGACATTCTGGCCCTTCGGGTGGAACCCGAGCCTTGGAAACGGATACAACTGGTAAAATTGGTAAAACCGGCAAACCAGGAGGTGCGTATATGGGCGTAGTATGTCACTTAAGGTATTAGAAGAGTCTAGTAGCCTTAAAACACTTCACAAACACAAGTTGGAGTCTCGAAACATTGGAGATAAACTGAAAATTGCTATGTGTCGTGAAATACGTGCAAACCGATACATGGATTTAATTGCATGATTGTAAATTAGTATATGGCATGTTGATACTTGATATTATTTGATTTGGTGTGATAAAAACGACGGTGAATTAAAATGGAAGAAAACGTAGAAAACCGTGACCAAAAACGCGAAAAATGGACAAAACGGGCCGCGGTCAACAAAAGTCAAAAGGGCTACCAGACGAGTGGCTCTAGCCGTATCGCCTATAGCTACCTGAGGCTCCAAGTGATACGCTTGGAACCCAGTTTCCAGAAAAACCCTAGTGTTGCACTATTTAAGCACCATAAGCCCCCACCACCTTATTTTATCAGCCCTAAACGACCCCATACGTGCTCTAAGTCTGGTTTGAGATATTTCATCAAGATTGAAGCTTTCCATCTATTTCTTTTGAAGATCCAAGTCCCGTTTCATCCTTGTTTCATCATCTACTTCGGTAAGTTGTTCTTTGCTTGATTTCTTGTCAAAGAGCTCCAAGCTTTAACCTTTATGTTAGATCTAGGGTTGATCTATGATGATATGATGATTGCATTCATAGATCTAGGGTTTATATTGATGAAGTTTGCATCTTTAAAACAAAACCATGGCTTTTATGGTTGGTAATGCAAGTGAAAGTTCAATCTTTATATATGATTCTTGTCATGAATGTTTGATAATGCTAGATCTAAGGTTTAGATGCAATAAAGTTGCTAACTTTACGTGAGATCTATGATGGAAACTCGATTTCGGTGGTCATGCATGCTAGATCTTGAATAAAGGCACTTGATTTGTGTTAGATCTACTATGAGGTTGCTTGATCTAGGTTAATGGATGCATGATAGTCTATAAAGTTGTAAAATTGATGTTCAAATGCATGTGGATTATTTTATAAAAATTATTTACCTGAAAATATGGTGAAAATGGCCTATTAGGTCAAGATGGCATTCATGCATGTGTGTAGAAATATATGACATGGCTTGAAATGTGTTAATTGATGATCTATGTGACTTACATGAGATGATGATGATGTATAATCATGGAATTAGCCTACATGTGGTAAATATATATATTTATTGGAAAATAAATAACTATGAAAATGCATGAGTATGAGCATGAGAATACTTGATTATGTGTTTGCATGTCATTAGTCCAATTTGTTATGAATTATACGAGTGTATAAGTCCTAAGTCTCCTACCTCGGTGTGAATGACAAAACTTTGTACGATTGCCCCGTCGATCGTACATCGTATACGCGGGATAATGTCGTAAGCAATTGTGACACGTTATGTTTATCATAGTACAATGTGTTGTATGTGTGATGCGTGTTAGGTAAAGTATAGAAAACCTAAATTCAATCACTAATGTGTATTCGAGTCCACTTGTCTGTTGTCCGTGCATTGTCGGGACGATTGGTCAACATAAGTCAACACTCACACGAGTGCGTGTCATAGGTGGAGTCTAGGAGGGATTCGCCTTCTCTGTCCAGCGTTTACTATTTGGAAACTTATTGCACCCTAAGGTGAGTTTATGGCCCCATATTTTCCTGTTTTACTTTTGGGGGAGAAGACGTGCGGTAAAGGTTACGTTTTCATAAACACTCTCTTAATTAATATACTATATTGTGACCATAGCGAGATTCAATTTGCCAAATCATAAAGCGTACCATGAATATTGGTTGATAACAGGGAAATATTTAGTAGATCTATTAGGTCTGACGAGCCCTGCCCGGCTAGTCGCTCTAGCCAAATTCGCCTTCTAAGGAGTGGAGACGGGTATCATATTCTCCTAAGGTTTTCTCATTGCTCGGAAAAGGCATGAGGGGAAGGTAGTTTCATTCAGTCAAGTAATGGGTACAGGGCGCTATTGGGTTATAATAAGCATGGACTAGCTATCCAAGGGTATATTAATTGCTTTGGGATCAGGTATCCCGCTTTCAGTTAGGTCAGGTTGAGACCAATCGGTTAAATTACGATTTTGATAAATGATTAGCCAACTGTTTCATTTAAACTCTGTGAACTCACCAACCTCGTGTTGACGTATTTTAGCATGTTTCTTCTCAGGTTCCTAGGAGCACACTAAGGAGCACGTGTAGGACTCATGATTCATTTCTAGATCTTGCATATGTTAGTTAAACTGTTCAAGTTTTGATTTACGCTTCTGCAAACATTAAGAACCTTGTTAAAACTTTTCGACTGTAAAACTTGGGTTTTTAAACATTCAAACTTGCATATAGTATTTTCAATGTGTCTGATGACTCAGATCCTGGTAGGTCACGCCTCTATTTGCGGTATACTCCGCAGGTGGAATTTGGGGGTGTGACAATAAAACCATAAATTTGACATTTTTTTCCATTTGTCGCCAAATTCACAGAGAGTATCTGATCTCTATCGGCTCTTATGCACCAGAATAAAGTCCATGACGCTCTTGAAGTTAGTATCAAGGAATCTAAGCAAAGGCATTGTTTGGTAAGTTTCTAAACTGAAATTATTACAAGTTTAGTTAACTTGAGAGCCATAGATGGCTCATAATTTTGTTATGTCTACACCCCTGTAGGTATTTATCATCTTAGCAATAATTTATTTAGAAAGTATTTATCAATACCAATCACATTCATAAACATTACACATGTTATATAGACAAAATCACATATGTAACATTAGTTCATCAGTTTATCGGTTCATATACGTAATAAATTTACATATGTAACATGGTTAGAAAAGCAAAGTTTATCATAATTCTATGAGATATGCATGTTAGGTAAGTAAAAATACATATGTAACATTAGATATTACGTATGTAACATAAGATACTACACATGTTATTAGAGTTTTATGAGTACAATGTCTATTTTTTTTTACATATGTAGCATTAGAATTTTACATATGTAATAAAATACACCAGTTTTTATTTATCTTAGCAATAATTTATCATGAACGAAGAAAATTTTCATGACCTATTAAGAACCATAATCATATGTAACATGCTACATAAGTAAATTTACATATGAACATGTTACATATGTAATATTCTGAATTGCTACATTCTACTCACAGCATGTTACATACGTAAATCATCTGAGAAAATATAAGAAAAGTGTCATATCTATTTTTCAATACCAAATTAAATTGTTAAATAAGAGATTTGTGAATGTAAAAAGTCAAATATGAACACTATTAAAACTATTAAGACATATTATCGCCTGTTATATATGCAAGTCTCACATACTAACACTACCAATCACACCCAAAATTTTTACTCCAAAAAACATCAGATAAAAAAATAAAGGCTCATGAGATTGTTAATAAGTAACTAAAAAAATAGAAATCTCAAATAGATATCTCAAACTCAAAAAAAGAAAAATTAAGTCTAACTAGAAATCTCGCCTTCCAACTCCATTCTTGAGCTAACTTTATTAAAAAAATTAGAAATCTCAAATTCCAACCAAATAGAAATCTCGAACTCAAAAAAAAAAATAATTGAACAGAAATATCAAACTCAAGGACCATGTTTATGTGAGAACTAAAATTCAGTTAAAAAATCATAAGGTTTATGTTTATAATTAACTCTCAAATAATTAGAATAGATACCTCACAATTTCTCTTTCATCTTCAAGATCTGTCTTTCTCCTCTATCTTGAAGGTCCGACCTCCCAAAATTTGGGTTTGGATCTAGCTAAATAAGAACTCATGGATCTAGGCCAGATCTAGAAGCAACATAGGAATTAGGTTTACAAATCGAAAGGACGACAATGACGGCCAGATCTACGATAGTGATGGAGGTGTTAGACGGAACCGGCTACTTGAGATCGACGAAGCTTGAGATCGCAAGAGATGAAACCTACAAGGAGATGTCATCCATGGTGGAAGCTTAGAATTTAATTTCTTAGGGGTTTGAGAGAGTTAAGAAATAAAGAGAGAGTAAGTTTGAAAAGAAAAAGGAAATAGGAAGTGATGGATATGTTAGTAGATTCTAAGGTGGATTTTTTATTTGCGCATAATACCCTTTTGAGATAAAAGACAAAATAAGTGAAGTGATTAAATTAAATGAAAATGATAGAAAAAACCTTAACCATAGGATGAGCCAGATCAAGGGTCTATAGATAGTTTTCATGGGTTTTTCAACTCAAGGTAATTTTCATTTTTATCATTGATGTGTGTGTGGTGTGTATGTATATATTTAATCAAGTTTATACAAATTTAAAATACTTTCAAAATAAGCTATTACAAGAAAATAGCGTTTGTGAACTTTTTACATAATCAGAAACAACACACTTAAAAAAATCATTTACTTAGAATGTACTCGAATCGAAAACCAAAAACAAACACGAAAAAGATAATAAAACCACCATCACTCACAAGCCAACCAAACAAACTGATTTTTTTTTTACTTTAGTAATGCACATTTTCCTTCTTTTCTTCTCCCTTAGAATTATGATGCCCATGAAGCTTCTCCTTAATCTTTTCAAAGATACCCTTCTTCTCCTTATGCTCAACTTCAACCTCGTTATGAGATACTATGGGATATAATGGTGGAGCAACAACACATTCCTCCTCAATGAAGACCTTTTTCTCACTTGCTTCACAACTTGGCTCTGGAAGAAAAACAACAACTTCCTCGTATTGATTCATAGAGATATAATCTTCTTCCTCATGTTTCTTGATATTCTCAAATTCTTTCTTCTTCTTCTCGTCTTCTTTCTTCTCCTTATGCTCCTCAATTTTTCCCTTGATCTCTTCTACCTTCTCCTTGATGTTCTCTTTAACTTCTTCTTCTTTGCACTCAATATTTTCTTTTAGCTCTTCTAATTTGTACTTGGCCTCGTGTATCTCCTCCTTGAGTTCTTCTTTAAGTTTTTCCTCCTTGTACTTGACCTCATATCCCTTTTCCTTGATTTTCTCTTTAACCTCTTTTTCTTCACATTCTATTTTTTCCTTGAGTTCTTCTACTTTCACCTTAATTTTTTCTTTATCTTCTTCCACTTCACATTTAATATTTTCCTTAAGTTCTTCTTTTTTGTATCTTCCTTCATTTACTTTTTCCTCAATTTTTTCCTTATACTCTTCCACTTTATGCTCAACCTTGTCATTGAATTCTTCTATTTTATAACTGACCTCTTTTACTTCTTCTTTCAGTTTTTCCTTCAACTCTTCCCCTTTGTAGCTTGCTTCATATTCATTTTTCTTCATTTCCTCTTCAACTTCATCAACTTCACACTTGATCTTTTCCTTGATTTCCTCTTTTTTGCCTTTAATTTTTTCATTGAGATCATGAATTTTCTCCTTATCCTCTTCTACTTCACATGCAATCTTTTCCTTGAATTCTTCTATTTTATATTTGATTTCCTCTACTTTTTCCTTGAGTTTTTCTTTGTGCTCTTCGTTTTTGTACTTGGCTTCATATTCTTTTTCTTTGATTTCTTCTTTTGCATCTTCTACTTCGCACTCAATCATTTCCTTGATTTCCTCTTTCTTGATCTCGATTTTTTCTTTGAAGTCATCAACTTTCTTCTTACCATCTTCAACTTCACACTCGACATTTTTTCTTGAATTTTTCTACTTTATGTTTGATCTCCTCTACTTCTTCCTTGAGTTTCTCTTTGTGCTCTTCGTTTTTGTACTTAGCCTCACATTCTTTTTCCTTGATTTCTTCGTTTGCTACTTCCACTTCGCACTCAATCTTTTCCTTGATTTGCTCTTTCTTGACCTCAATTTTTTCTTTTAAGTCATCAATTTTCTTCTTACCTTCTTCAACTTCACACTCGATCTTTTCCTTGAATTCTTCTAGTTTATATTTGATTTCCTCTACTTCTTCTTTAAGTTTTTCTTTCTGCTCTTCGGTTTTATACTTGGCCTCGTATTCCTTTTCTTTGATTTCTTCTTTAGCTTCTTTAACTTCACACTCTATCTTTCCCTTAACTTGCACTTCTTTAAGTTTACTTTCCTCGACTTTTTCCTCCATTTTTTCTTTGATTTCTTCTATTTTCTCCTTTATTTCATCTTTTTCCTCCTCTACCTTACAATCTACCTTCTCCTTTAACTCTTCAATTTCATACTTAACCTCATCTATTTTTTCTTTCGTCTCGTATTCTTTTTCTTTAACTTCTTCTTTGGCTTCTTCAAATTCACGCTCTAACTTATCTTCTAGTTCTTCTTTTTTATACTTGATCTCCTCAACCTTCTCCTCAATTTTTACTTTAAACTCTTCAATCTTCTCCTCAGCTTTTTCTTTGATTTCTTCAATTTTCTCCTCTACTTGTTCCTTATGCTCTTTGTTTTTATACTTGGCCTCATATTCTTTTTCTTTGATTTCCTTTTTTGACCTTTTCCACTTCGCACTCTATCTTTTCCTTGAGTTCTTCTATCTTATATTTGGCTTCATCTACCTTTTCTTTGATTTCTTCCTTGGTTTCCTTGATTTTTTCCTTAACTTTCTCTTTATCATCTTCTACCTTACACTCGACGTTCTTCTTGAATGCTTCTAACTTGTATTCACCTTCATGTACCTTTTCAACAATTTTCTCCTTCTCCTCTTCTAGTTTTTCCTCAATCTTTTCACTCAACTCATGCATCTTCTTCTCTTCATTGCAAGACTGTAATTATCCAACACAAAAGTTAAAATCCCATGGTATAAAATTACAATGTAAATGACATAACCTAATAACTGCATGTAATATATACATATATATATATATATACATATATATATATATAATAATTACACATGTAATATTAGTTTTTACACACCTTGACTTTATGATCTTTTTAAATTATAATTGTTATTTTTCATGATAAGACTTAAATTCATATTTAACTAAGTTAGTTGTTTCACATCATACCAAACAATATATTCTAAAGTTTTACCTAGAGGATACAGAGAACTAACGGTGTCTTAATTAACTAAAGTTGTATATTAATTAATCGCTCATACATGGTAAGTTTTTCCTTAACTAAAAGTGTATATTTAAACTTTTATCGGATATAATATTATAAAACCAAATGATTTCTAGCCATTGGTGCCTTGATGTTTAATAAGGTCTTCCTCAAATAGAGGTTGAGAATCAAGTCTTATAGTAACATAAACGATGTAAATAGGGGCGAACT
The DNA here is from genome assembly GCA_039602395.1 of Deinandra increscens subsp. villosa. NCBI lineage: Eukaryota > Viridiplantae > Streptophyta > Magnoliopsida > Asterales > Asteraceae > Deinandra > Deinandra increscens. The sequence goes on along the minus strand of JBCNJP010000020.1, from coordinate 414,173 downwards.
TACCTTATAGGTAGGGGTAGCGCCCGCTACCCCTGAACTTTTACCATAATGTGGGATTTTTTTTTTTTTACGTTTTTGGTATTTCGCTACCCCTGAAACAATTTTTACACTACCCCTGAAAATATTTTATGCTACCCCTCGAACATTTTTATGGTTATTATTTAAATCGCGACATGAAAATATGATCAAAAACTCGTTAATTAATTAAAACCGAACAATTAACAAGTTTGTGCAATTTAGAAATACAAGTTGTAAGTTTAGTGGGTGAAGTGAAACAAATGGAGTAGATAACAAGACTCCATCAACCTTTGAAAACTGACACATTTTGGCCTCTCAAATTTAACTTAGGAAATTGAATTTAAATAATCTTAAGTTTCATCAATTGGCCGACATTAATCACAAGTAACGAAACTTGTGATTATTTAAATCCAATTTCCCTTTAACTTAATGCATTTTCGGACAGAAAACTTTGATGCATTTTTAATGAATGACTTTTGTCCAAAATTAAAAAGCTTGACCCCAGCCATTGGACCCCCGTTAGTCCTGACAAATAAAATTTTAAGCATTACCCCTGAATTTTAATTCTAAGTCCGCCCCATGTAAATACTGTTGTTTAAGACTCATTCTTTATTTCTTTAGAAATTTATACTTTATTCATATACTACTATTATTATTATTATTATTATTTTTATTATTATTATTATTATTATTATTATTATTATTATTATTATTATTATTATTATTATTATTATTATTATTGTTTTAACTGAAACATAAAATCAAGAATTTTATTATATTTACTATGATATTTTTTAATAATAAAAAACTTGTGTCGTATTTTTTTTCATTATTGCATATATGCATTATTAGTTGTGTATATCTTTATCTTATCTTATCTTATCTTATCTTACATTCTAATAAACAATTACATTTAAGGACACGTGTCGCTCTAATATTGACTCTCATCTTGGTTTTCTCGCTTCTCTCTCTTATTAAATATCAATATTCTCTCTCTTAAAATATATCTCATATTTATATAATTAAATATAAAAAAATAAATCTTTTTATTGCAATATTTATTAAAAGTTAATAAATTAGAGTAAGATTTTAATTATATCTTATCTTAAATTTATATATATTACATTAATAAATGTGAGGCTTAGACACAACTTTCACTATTCATAAGTACTCACGAATTGATGCTTGCCACGTGTCCCACTATTGCATGTGTTTTTTTTTCTATTTTTTTACTATCGGATAATATTTGGTCACATAAATTATTATTCATATCTAGGCCACTAAATTTATGACACGTGGCCTGACATGTGGCCACGTTGACACGTGTTAGGTCACGTGTCATATGTAGGCCAATGCTTTTGCGACACGTGGTCATGTGTTAGGCCACGTAGGGCGACACGTGGCCACGTGTTAGGCCACGTGTCATATCTAGGCCAATGTTTTTGCGACACGTGGTCACGTGTTAGGCCACGTGTTATGTACATATGACATTTTTTTCAACTTAAGCGCAGGTGGTGAACTTTTAGACCACTTTTAGAGTTTTTGACTTTGGTCACAGCGTTTTGAAAAATGGATGTTAGGCCACGTGTCATGTACATGTAGTATTTTTTTCAGGCTTAAGCGCAGGTGGTCAACTTTTAAATCACTTTTAGAGTTTTTGACTTTGACAACGCCGTTTCGAAAAATAGGTGGCCCGCCGCAAAGCGCGGGCGGGTCACCATCTTGTTATTTATAATTATAAATCTTTATTATTTTTCAATTATAATATTTATTATTTCTTATTTCACAAATAGCCGATGACATTTTATAGAAAAATACTTATAAAAATTGTTGTTTCTAATATGATGTATTTGTTTAACCCATGTATTACATGGGTTCTAACCTAGTATATGCAATATACTATTAAAGTTAAAGAAATTTTATGTTCTTTTGAAAGCATGAAATAAGATTTTTAAAGTTTAAAAAACTAAAAAAATTGTTTAGAAAAGAGTTTTCTGAGCAACCATATAGTATTATAATTATATATTGAAATATAAGTAAACTTCATGTTAACTGAAAATTAATAGAAGTTCTTCATTTGGCTTTGATCTCTAGCAGTTTAAGAAAAACTAACCAAAATATGTTAATTGAAGAAACTAAATGAATTGAACGAAAATTGAAGAAAGAAAAATATATATTAGTTCTACATATATTTGAAGTCAAAATTGCTCGGTTAGACATCCAGGAAAGACTCCTCCATACCTCTCCTACTACGTTTGTGTGGCTCAATTGGGTACCACTCAAGGTGGCGTCTTTTGTTTGGAGGGCGACTATAGATCGCATAGCCTCTCGTGTCAACCTGTGCCGCCGGGGGATCTCTGTGGAAACACGATGTGTTCGGTGCGGGATGTTTGAGGAAGATTCTGACCACATTTTGGTTAATTGTGAAATTGCTAAAAGGGTGTGGTTTGAGATTCTAAAATGGTGCAAGATGTCGACATTCATTTTCTCATCCGTCCGGAATGCCGTCAAAATATGTTTGGACCTTAATTTACATGATAAGGCCTCAAAAGCTAGGTATGGTATTTTCCTTACGACTATGTGGTGCTTGTGGAAGTCTCGTAACGAGGTGGTTTTCTCGGAGAACAATCAAGGTGTTGAGTATATCGTCGGCGAGATCAAATCGCTTTCCTTCTTTTGGTTTAAACATAGAGGTAAGCTTTATGATCTTGATAGGGAGTGTTGGTTCGATTTTACTTGTTTCTAATTATGTAACGTTCTAGCTTCTTGCTAGTTTTCTTATTGAAATGTTTTGGCCGTTCAAAAAAAAAAAAAAAAAGTTCTACATATATTTGTAAAAGTTATTTCGACTCCCACAATAACTTTTCATAAACTTTCCATAAACTTTCCATAAACGTATGGATTTACGTACGGCCGATGCATGTTTGCTATAACTGAAGTTAAGGTTTTATTTTGGTTTAATAATTTTGACATGATTCCTGTCTCTATTTTCACTATTTATATCTACATAAATTAACTAACATGCATGTAAATGTGTAAGTTTTTTTTTTCTTCAAAAGTTATAATATTTATACATTTTTTATTTCTAGATACATTTTTAATGACAAATCTATCTCACATTTATTCTTATATTACGTCACATAGTAAAAATTATATCAATCTCGAGGTGTAGAATTAACACATCCAACTAAGTGGACAAAAACTATACCAAATGAATTTGTCTGACCTTAGTATATAGATACATATTATGTATCTTTTTAACATATCCGGTAAAGAAAACATAAAATTAAATATATAGTGACAACGATAAGTAAATTTTTTTCTTCTAACGATTTGACAATATATATACACCCTTAATCGGATCGTTGAAGTTGTTAACATTCTTTTTGTTCAAATAAATACGCCATAAACAAATGTTGTATGTAAGAAATGATGATTTAGTTTTTGGAACCTTACACTTTCTTTCCTCTCTTCCTCGCAGTCTGGCACCTTCACAACCGTAACAGTTTCGCAGTACTCATCGGCCTTGGGGACTTGATGGTAAACTGAATGGTCAGCCATATAATATATATGGTCGCAAAAACAACAAATTAAGGCTTCGAAAAATGGACAAGTGAATTGAATAAGGGGTGTTTTAGTTTGCTTTTTGATGAAGGCTTTGAAATCTGAAAGACTGTGTGTTGAGCAAGGAAACAAGGGGTGGTTTATATAGAAGATTTTTAGGCGTAGATAATTGAACATTTAAATGTATGAAGAAATGCGAAGGTGACAATTGGTCGGAAACTGCCAGAGTGTTCCAATTGGCCTGGGTGGTTTATTTTGAATTTCCATAATGCCAACCTAAGCTGGCGTCTATCAAAGCCACTACTTTACACTTGGATCTTTTTTCCTGTTAATATATATATGACGTTATATATATATATAGTTTAAATCAAGTTGGAACATATTATAACCTAAAGTGCTGTTTAATGAAATGAAATTAGTCTAAGAACAGCTACCTAGATTAGGTTGCAAATTTAATAAAATTAATTATTTGAAATTACATGTTGGATTTGTCCTGTTGACTATCTAGAAAAAAAATTAGCGTACTCTCGCAAGTTTGTAAAATAAAATAAAAACTTTTACATAAACACAGCTTATGTTATGTTGAGAAGGGTTTACATAAAACAAACTAATAAAAAACGAGTAGGTAACCCGTCCCACGCGTTGCGACGGGTCACCAGTTTTTATTTATGCATTTTAGTTTCTTTTAGTGTATGGTCTTGGAGATAACTTGTGGATGCTTGTGGCGTTATAGAAATATTGCAAATCTACATAGGATTACACAGTACATATTAAGTGTTTACAAAAGTTCATGCTAATTTATACATATATTTTCCTTGTTTTACACATGTAGTAGATTCATTGTTGCTTCAACAAAATATTGGATCTACATATGCTTTTTTCACACCAAAAGCTTGTATCATACATATACTTGCTTTATAGCGGCTTGTCTAGCTACCTAGCGCTGTCCATTTTCAAACAAAATTGGAAAATTGGATTTAAATAATCCCAAGTTTTGAGTATTGGCCGATAATAATCCCACTTTTAATAATAATCATCAGTGGTCCCAAGTTTCACCCTATTTACCGATAGTGGTCATGCCGTTAAAAAACTTAACACCGTTAAGTTTTTGATGACGTGGCGGCTGATGTGAATATATATTTAATTTTCTTTTTTTTAACCCTTTGCCACATCACCATCTTCTTCCTCACATAATTTTCCACCCCACCACCACCACCTACAAACCTCTGCCACCGATGAACCAAAGAGCCGGCGAGCTTGGAGTATGATCGATTGATCCATACACATCCTCAAATGAAAAAGAAAGAAATAAGAAAAGAAAGGAGAAAGGAAAAAAGAAAAAGAGAGAGCGACGAAGGCGGTTTCCCCCATCGTTCTCCGGCCAACGGTCCGGTTCTCCGGTGACCTTCACCATCCAACCTCCATTGACCAGCCGACGTCCAGCGACCCAGACGAGTTTCCCCTTTCTCCCTCTGTTTTCTGGTTGCGACAGCCTCACGGAGGGGCTGTGACGAGACTCGAGCAGTGGTGGTGGTTCCCGATTCAGGCAGCGGCGCTGCTATTTCTTCCTTCTCGGTGATGGTAACGATGGGTCTAAGGGTAGGAACCACTGATCGGCGGCGGTGACGGGTAAACCAACCGTCGTCGCGATTCCGGCGATAACAGTTGCGGCGGCGAGTGGTGGTGGCTCACGGTACAGTCGTGACTCCGACGACCTTCCTCAGTTGCGGTTCTAGTGGCTTCAGTTTATGTTCAGTAGGTGGGTTCCGACTTCCTTTCCGGTCGTCCATCACCCTTTCCGTCCATCCATGGTAAGCAACTTCGAATCTCTTTCCTATTTTATCATTTGTGAACCACGTATATGTGAACCACTGATATGTGATATGTGAGGAACCACTGATATGTGATATGTGAGGAAGAAGATTTGTATGTGAATCACTGATTTGTGAGTGATCTGTGAGGAAGAAAATTCATATGTGAACCATTATTTGTGAGGAAGAAGATTATTTGTGAGGAAGAAATGGTGATGTGGCAAGGGTTAAAAATAGAAAATTAAATAAATATCCACGTCAGTTGCCACGTCATTAAAAAACTTAACGGTGTTAAGTTTTTTAACGGCAGGACCACTATCAGTAAATAAGGTGAAATTTGGGACCACTGATGGTTATTATTAAAAGTGGGATTATTACCGGCCAACCTTCAAAACTTGGGATTATTTAAATCCAATTTTCCAACAAAATTTGTAAATGTTGAAGCTAAAGGGAAATACAAACCTGAACTGTTAATCGCTTAAGAGAAGATTTCAGAGAAGTATTACGGATCGAACGGAGATAATAAAGTTGAAACAACGATTGAACGGAAAGGAAAGGTTTTACGGATGAAAGAGGAAGAAGAAGCATACGTGTAAAGAGCATTCACAGCCCGTTCCCCATCCCCATCCCTATAATTTATACTTTAATCATTAGTGTTTCTCTCTTTTTCACTCACAACCACAATTAAATAAAACTTTTTATACCTTTATTATTATTTTTCTCTCTCTCTTTTAATCACAATAAAACCCCAAATTTTAGAAAATCATTAGTTTTTCCCCAGATATAGAGATGAACAATAACTTTTTCTCTCTCCTATATTCACAACCACTCAAAACCACACCCTAAATTTTGAAGACTATACACACATAATTTTAGGGAGTGAGCAGTGAATGTTCTAAAAGTGTATAAATGACTCGACAAATGACTCTACAAAAAGGAAATTATATGTGGCTTAAACAAAACAGAAACATGTGTCATTAAACTAATTAAAACTGAGAGGAAAAAATAAGAACCGGACAGAAGCACGAATCAAACTTACATCACACCAATACTAAACCAAGACACTTATCAATACACCAAAAAAAATAACAAAAAAAAAACAAAGAAAATAGATGAACAATAGACATTGTGTCTATGACATCCAATTCTAATTAATATATATATAATATTGAAGAAAAGTGGCGTAGAGGTCTAAACGGCCCGCCTAGGTATGCACCAGACGGACCCTATGGTGTCGTGTCATTCGGGTCAAATACACTACCTAAATTGATATATGTCTAAGAACAAGATTTTCAACTCGCGCGTTGCCGCGGAGACCAGTTGCTTAAGTGTTATGTTGATTAGAAGTCATTTACATCACGATATTTTGTCTAGACTAAACCATCTTCGTAATGGAGATATGACATTGTTGTAGTTATTCAATGATCGTTTTTAGTTGTGATCATGTAATAATACAATTATAGAACTGCATAAAGCAATATTCATTAAAAGAAAGATAGTAAAATTTCTATATCTCTAATAATTACCTCTATCTTAGGTTTGTTTGAAGACAAAGCACTTGACACGCTTATGATTTGTAATGTCGGCTTCTTTGAGTACACACGTTATCTAAAAGAAGAGACAATAATTTAGAAATCGGTAATAATAGATCTTTATCTAATCTGTTTAGCAACAAAAAAAAAAAAAAAAAAAACCACAAAGATAACTCACAATTCCTGTAGTGAACATGTCGTGATGGTGAACTTATGATCTACTTGGTAATCTCTGTACAGAACAAATTCAAATCAATAATATTTTTTTTTCAACTAAGATAATGTAATGACATATAGATCGAAGTCATAAAAACAATAGAATGAGGCTTCATACTAAATCTTGAAGACCAAATGTCGAAGTTTTAACCCACTAGGTATGGACAATCACATATATATTTTCTTAATTCGCCATATTTTGTATATCCAAATATTCATGGTCATCAATCAAAGGCACTACCTTATAATTGGGTCATCAAATTTCTAATATTATATAATTGGGTCATCAGATTTCTAATATTCGACCACTATAACCATTTTTTAATGATTCTTAACTATAAAGTTCATCTGTAGGTATTCACAGTAATTGATTTATGTTTGGGCTGATTTATGCCTAAGTAAGAGATCCATGGATAATTTTAATAGGTTCTTGTTGTTGTCTAGAACATTTGCATTTCTCTGATGTCATTCATTCAACATTGCAGTCCTACTACTTTGTGATTTAAAAGGAGGCTTTATCATATATGTGGAAGTAATTCAAGTATCTATGGGCTGATTTTAGCCTAAAAGAAGAGTCAAGTAAAGATGGGATGATTTTAGCCTAAAAGAAGAGGCCCATGGACAATCTTTATAGGTGTGTTGGTGTTGTCTAAATCATTTAGAAGTTAGAAAAACTGTCTTTTGCCTGGTTTGTTCACCATTTCTCTTGATTTCTTGGTGTTGTTAACCGCGTTAGAAATGCAACCAATACATCTGCACATCGTTTTGCTACTACACCAACCTTTTGGTATGAAGGTAGTGCCTATTATAAACCTTATGTATAAACAGCTTGCATATGTTTTGGTACCAGACTTTTTTGATGTAAAGGCAGTGGTTACCATGAACATACTATTTCCAAAAAAAAAAAAATAGGTTACTTATATATGGAACAGGTAACTAAAGTAATATTCATGTGCTTTAGACTTTGTGGTTCCATGGGCTTATGAATATTAAAAAAAAATGTTTATGGATGTAAAGATTTTGACATTTATAAATGGAAAGGGAGACTTTTGACTCTACAAAGCCAAAATCTGAAACCAATTTGCATTTGATAAAAGTAATTTTGTGATGAAATTTAAAACTTTCTCACTAAATGTACTATGATTAAAACATAAAAAGATGATTCCTTAAAGATGCTTTGTAATTTGCACCATTTCATCAGTTTCTGAAAATCAGTGACTATTAAATCAATACAAAAGAATGTAAAAAAATCCGAAGTTCATTCCACATCACAATCTAATTAGAGATTACACAATTAGTTTATATTGTAATTAATTGCACAATCACATGGATGTATGCTTTTAATTGCACAATCACATGGATGTCTGCTTTTAAATAACAATACCTAATATCGATCTATTGGTTACGACAGATAATGAACGCAGAATACAGATTACCAATTCATTGATCAGATAGTGATAAATATAGATTGCTGATTACGATGGTTTAATATTGCAATTCTGATTTCTACTTCAGTTCCCCTGTTATACATAAGTCACGAATAGAGAAGTTCTTATATGAGAAAATGTAATTACATATTGAAATTGAAAACAGTGATGGTTCTAATATTGGAATTTTGATTTCTAATGCAATTTACTCAATTACACATGAGACATGATTAATAAGCCCTAATTGAAAAAATCAAAATAAAGGAAGTAGGAAACCTGATAGTGAAGAATGTAGGAGGGAATGGAGTACATTGTTTGGAGAAAGCGATTGTTGCAGAGAAAACGTACAAATATGGATGGAAGAAATCGAAATTGCCTTTGGATTACAGCGTATAGTCGCTGATGGATATGACGATGGATGAAATTGCGAAGTGCAATGTATTGAATATGCAGGGAATGGAGTAAGCGTTTATGGAGAAATTAGTGAAGTGAAGGTTTAGGGAGGAAATCGCGGTAGGCGAATGTGGAAACCGAAGGAGAAGAACTTTGGCGGTTGTTGAAAGAGACGAATTGTGAAATTGGACACGTGAGGGGAGAAAGAAAAAGGTAGCACGTGATTGGAAATCCAATAGTTGGTAAATGTGTAATAGAAGGAATAAGGCCGACGATCCATTTGAAGGCCAAGTCAGATGACCCAACTGGCTCCTGTGGCGGTGAACCAACTAAGGTGAGATAGGTGTTATTCGGCGAACCAAGGACTTTTTTTATATGGTTTGAAAATTTTCGACGTTCGATCGTTCACCCCTATATACAATTTTTTTTAAACCGGTTAGGTTTGCTTCGGGTCGGTCATGTTACATGATAAAAAAAACTAACCTAAAATATAAATCGCATAACAAAAGTAGTATCGTATGTCATTCGTCATTAGAGAACAGAATTACAAAAACTTAAAGTTGCTCTCTACGGGTTCTCATTTTTTGAAACCTATCAATCATATCAGCTCTGATCACTTTTTAAGCAACTCTTTCTCAATATAACATATGCAACTATCACTCAAATTTTCATCTCCAATTCGGTTTCGCAAAATGAGACTTCACATACTTCATTGTAGAAAAGCATCTCTCAAAACTTGATATTGCCACGGGTAAAACAAGAACGGGCTTTATTAAACGGTACACCAATGTAATGAATGGTGTTTTTTTTTGTTTCAACCATCAATGTGCAAAACTAGATAAATCATTCAACTTACTAAACCTTTTATCCCCTTTCAAATTATCATTGTAGATCGTGAGTTCAACCTTAAGTCTTCTTCTATCTTCTTCATCAAATCACATGGATACATCTCAGCTAACCATAGTATCTTCGGTATATCAAACCGAGCAAAATTATCACATGGACTCAAACAACTCACACAAATAAGTAACTCAGAAGTTACCTCGTTAAAACGATTCCCAAACTCTATATTTACATATCCGCCATCGTGTTGAAACAATCATACTCGTAATAAGTCGACACGTGCTATTTGTCTTGGATTTCTTGTGTTAATGTAGCAATCATCAATGTTTATCATTTCAATATCATGTTTTTTTTTCTCACAAAAAGAGTTGACTGCCTCAACAAATAATTGAAAACCCTCTAATTTGAACTTCTCGAGTGTACTCTTGGTTGATGTAACCAATGACATTGCATTCAACAAATCTTGGTCTTTCTTATAAATAATTCGGGACAAATTTTATGTGGAATCAAAAGGCGTGTCGTTAGATGCAAGTAAAATACAAAATCATACATTTTCAAATCTTCTATAAGTCCTTTCACTTGTGTGACGTTAATAGAATTCGAAGTCGTTTTTTCAACGTATTCAAGCACTTCCATAATTGAATCATATAAAGTAGCAAAACGAGAAACAATTTTATAATGTGAGTTCCAACGATTATCTCTTGCCCTTGTGAGAGAAAGTTCTTGATTCAAACCGGTACTTGTCACACCCCTAATTTCCACTAACAGAGTATAACCGTATGGGGTGTGATCCAGACCGGGATCCAAGTCTTTAGTTACAACCAAGTCATAGTTAAAGGGTAAACCAGTCATCTATTACATTTAATAAATCAGAGTTTACATTTGCAATTCAGCGGAAGCATTAAAAGTTTACAAGGTTGCGGTTTAGCAAAATTAATTACTAAAGTATTTGAAATACAATTCCCAAAAGGTTTTTACAAAAGACAAGTATTGCCAACGCCCGTGCCTCTAAGATCCTCCAAGCAACCTGAAAAGCATTTAACAATCAAGTGTCAGCTAAAGCTGGTGAGTTCACAAAAGCGGTCTACACTTCACTGTGTAGACCAAGAATGTATACGGACAATGAAAGACCAATTCGTAAGCTACAAGTAATATCCATATCATTAGGTAGCTAGAATATGCTTATGTTCACCTGAATGTTCGCGACCGAAGCTGACTACGCGTCACAGGTTTAGCCTGTGCGATTTGCCTTCCCCGTGTCTTTCCCGATCTCGGTAGTTCTAGGCTAATATTGTTCTCAGTCCGACCGCCAGTCGGGCGGGTGCATCCTGTGCACCGCTGAGCGGGGGTGTCAATCCCCAATACTATTACTCAACATTACCTCGCTATTCTATATTAACGGCCCGAGAAAGTAAGGACTTTTTTGTAAATAAAATGCAATTCAGTAAATCATGTGATATTTAACGGATATTTATATAAACGGACAAAATACCTTTGTCATAGCATTGCCATCCCTTACCGGATGTAACTACCTGTGTGTTATCATCCTCAACCGGATATAACTAAATGAAGTAGTGAAACTGACCTTAGGGTGCACTGGGACTCAACACTTGACTTTAACGGTTGGTTGTGAATGACCTATTTTGGTGGATATGGTCTAACCAGATTAGAGGTTGTCGCTAGGACGAATATAGCTTATCAACAATCTATCATGTTTTCATGCAATCATTTAGGTCATAACACTTAAATACAAGTCCTAAACTAGGAGAAAAACATATATGCAAAACCCAAGTCAAAATGCATAAGCACAAGATTTAAAAGTCAAACACGGAACATAAATTTAGTGGCATGCCTAATTTGCTCACTTCTTGGAGTTAGCTCCTCAAATTTTACAGGTATAAACTTCTCAGCATTTAGGACTTGTTGCAAAAAGAATCAACTCAAAAATTTAAATATTGAGAAAGTTACGCGTTGGAAGTTGACAAAATAAGCTTTTTACAAAATAGTCAAAGTATGCTTATAAATTGCATAACTTGATCGAGACTTACAATTTGTTTACTAAAACTTCCAGATCTTAGTTTTAATATATAAACATCATTTCCATTCAAGAATCCCTTCATTAAAACACGATAATCATGCCCAACCAAATTGCAAAGTTTACATTTAACTGAAATTAACAACCTGCACACCTAACTTGCAGCAGCCTTTTGAGTGACCAAACGGAAGTTTTAGAATGCGTGCAAGTAGCCAACTTAAAGATAAGACATGGAAATTTACTACGAAAAAAGAATCAACCAATTTCGATAAAAATTGAGCAAGGTATGACCTGTGCAAGATGGCCAAAAATTTGGACAGAATCTGTCAAAAACGGGAATTTGCAAAAGTTTTGGTTTTAAAGTTTTAGTTAACAATTTGGTCATCAAACTCCTTGTAAGGCTTTGTAACAGCATAAACAATATTTCATCCAAGAATTTCAGCCCACATAATACCCGTGATGTTCATAACAAATTCAAAACATGGAAGTTGCATACAAGCACATAAATCAAATTTCTCATGTCCAACACAACAAGCTATCAACAAGAGCATTTCATGGCAGATTGTTACCCCAAATCACAGCACCTAAATCAATTCATTAACACCCCCAAATCACAAGATTTCATAACCTAGCATAAAACATGTTTCATGAGCATTTCAACACACCAAATTGCACATAAACACTAGTCTAAAACATGCATTATACCAATTTCGAGTTGTAAAGATCTAGGGCTTACAAGTCTTGATGAAAATGGCGAGATGGAGAAGATGAGATGGAGAGAAAGCTTCTACTAGACTTCTTGAAGCTTAAAACCCTTGATTCTTGCTTCCTTAGTGCTTGATTTCACAAAATCACTAGTGTGTGTGTGTGTGGGTTGTGAACCGTGAAGAAGAAGGGGGAGGGAGAAGTGAACGTGAATAAAGGGGGAAGAGGGGTCTTAGGACTGATTTTTAAGTTTGTAAAATTACACATTTGGCCCCTCTAGTTCTCTTTTTAAGCATATGCATCTCAAAACACAATATAAATGGGTTTTAAACCCGAGACTTATAAAATAAAATGCTAGAAACATTTCCATGAGTTTATAACTTAATTAACATGAAATATTAAGTCGGGAAAAGTTTAGTTAACGTGTACGCACATGAAACTTAAATGGCGTATGAAACCTGGTTTCTTACGAAATGCAATTTTTCAAGAAACACATAAGTCACGAAATAAATTACTAAAATTAATTAGTAATTAAATATAGATATTTATGTAAACATTTAAATAACACATAGTGGCATATAATATATTAAAATAATTTATTTACGTTGCGATTTTTATTTCACACAATGCAACCTATTCAAATAGTGAACGAAGACAGGCTCGGTCACATAAACGCACATGACACTAACATGACACGAAAAGTATAACTGGGTCGTTAACAAGACTAAAAGAAATAGTTAGTGGTGAATTTGATGGTTGTCACAGCATCCCAAAGTTGAAAGAATTTTCCTCCCGAAAATTGTCATAGTGCTCAAGGTGCGTTGGCCAACCGGATGAGGTGAAGGAGAACGAAACTAAGAAAATTTTCCGTTGTCACATCATCCCCCAAGTTGAAAGGAAATTTCGTCCCAAAATTTGCTTTAGGGTTAACAGATACAAGGTTTTCCCTGGCAGTATCATTATGAGAGAATCCAAGTTCTTCTATGTTCCAGGGGGAGGGGGGGGGGTGATGGACGATCTATAATTAAAAAGCATTGAAAGAACATTTCGCATGAGTGCATAGAGGGTGATTTTCTATAATAAGCGTTTCCATGAGTGAGTCGATTCATGTCGCGTTGTTAGGTTTAACAAGTATCAAGACGACACGAGATTACGAACTTGAAATACTTAATGCGACGAAGTGACCATACGTCTGAGTAATACTTCATGTATAAAATCCGATACTATGGCCGGGGTTTCATTTTGCATTTCGTTATCACCTGCGGTATTTGCATTCACCGGTAACCTGGGTGAAGTAAAGACAACAGAAAGTGTTGTGTCAAATGACATGGTAAAGGCATGAGGTGTTACATAAGGCTCGAATGCTGACGTATTTGGAGGATGGGTATGTATCCTTGAACTTTAGCTATAATCGGGTGATTTATACAATTTTGCAAAAAGGGTATAGATAGATGACGCTACCAGGCATCCTAGTACCAAAGGCATGGTGATTAAATGTAGTAATCTCATAAAGATTTATTTGGCTCCACCAAGCAGATGACTAGTTTTAAATTTAGAAGTACATGATGTCAATAAGTAACGAAAGTTCAGAAATGTATTAACTGAAGGACCAACTGAAATATTTCACCAGTTTCTACTGTGAACCAAAACGGGTACGGATCCGGACAAGTAAACGTCAATAGGAGTCTTAAAGAAGTAACATGGGCGTTCAGAAAGAACATGTGTTTTGTCATTTATAATGCAAAACTTGAGTTGTTAAAACGTTGTTCTTCATCAGGGTCGAAATCTACTTTTGACCCTTAATAGTTCCTCTCAATTAAGAGAGTTGGGAAAATAAGTTTTTTTTATTAAACTGTGTATGTCCCTTCTAGTGATATATATATATATATATATATATATATATTTATATATAAGGGACATGCGAAACTATAAAGGGAGTAACAAAAATTTGCTTTACTGCGGCCATAGTCCCATTAGACGAAGTTCTCAAAATAAAATTTTATGTGCATGATTTTAAAGTAAATCCGTGATTCAATACTGGTCCCACCTTCCCATGCCGCTAGTGCTTATGTATAGGGTGTACCACACCTAACCCACTACACTATCAACACTTTGAGGGTGTACCAGTTACCTTTCCATTTCTAGCTATTAGCCAAAACTCATTAATTAATGTTCATGAAAATAGGGCATCTTAAGTTTTCCCAAATACATTTGAGTTGAATAGAGGTGAGAGCTTAGAAATCACAATGCATCGTATGCAAAATTTGATTTTTTTTTTACAAAGGGGCTTTTCCGTGGTTTCGGTCGGTGGGGTTTTCACCCACGGTGAGGTTTGTCGAGAGTTTAGTAGGCGTAATGCGAACACCGATACGATTTGAGTTTCCGGAGTGGATTCAAGAGATAAAGTAGTCTATGATGTTCAAGTCTAAGATGGGGTTCGCCATCCTAGGTTATATCATCATGCATTTTAATTTCCGATAAAGATTCAAAATAAGGGTGACCTTCCAATGATGGAAGGGTTCCTTACAGAAGCATGAATAACATCAGGTTGTATCGGTTCTCAAAAGTAAGTAAGGGTGCAAACGTGAAATAAGAGTGGGTTTCCAAAACACCGAGCGCTGACGAATGCAAAGTAATACCTGGCTTTACATGAGTGTAAATAGTGACATGTAGTTAAGGTTTCGCGAGGCCTACTGTGGATCAAAGGTTGCGTTGTATGTAAGGGATAAAAAATATATCGGGTATCTGGGTCACTTTTAGTGATCCTCGGGTAGCTTGTCGCATAAATGATTGATTTAAACATGTCTTCATTTAATCGGAAGTCAAACTACTTCCTTATACATGTCTTTCAAAAGTTTGAGTCGATCATTCGATCGGTCAAATATTTGCTATGAAACAGGGGTTACCCAATGAAAACTTTCTGGAGAAGAAGGAACGGAAACAATGGGTGTCCATAAAATTGTAGTTTATCTGTCGTCCTGCAGTTGATGTGGCGAAATTATTCTAGGCATATCGCTGCCTATTGTTCATTGTCGATGTTTGTCGTGCAGGAGCGCACGACGGTGAAGTACGAGGTAATGTCATTAGTGAGGTTAACTAGCCGCATGGGCTCAAGGCTTGAAAACCATCCAAGTCATGAAATATAATAAAAGGAAGAGTTCAGTGGTAGTCAAGTTCATAGATAAATCGAGTATCGAAGACAAAATAGACCGTAAGGGTTAGAAAGCCGTTTCACCTACATCGCTCCGTTAGGTGAAATTGCAATTGCAGTGAGGTACAAAGATAGTGAAATCATGTCGACACTGTTGGCAACAAATTCTAACTCGTACAGACATACCAAGGGGTTTCAAGTCAAGAGAGGAAAACTTCACAAGATTTTCCTGTCGAAAGGTTAGTTCTAGTGATTGAGGTGTAATTGTCCATTCAGGACATCGGTGTTTTCATCAGGTTAGCATTTACTGAGTTGTTGCACAGTTGTGAGAGATTGAAGAATGGATCTGACGGTTAATTAACCCGCTGCTCGCTCATGGTGAAGGAAGATTCATCTTTAATTTGTACGAGTAAACAATGTCTTACCGGGGTTATCATCTGCAGAAGCATTTTAAAGGGGTTCTGATAGGTTGGAAGCCATATCTAGAAGAAATGAGGCCGAGTGTGATAGCGTAACGAACATTGATAGATGGTCTCATAGATACGGTTGAGTCCCACATATTCGACAATGATGTCGTGAGGCTTTTGAAATGGAAGGTCGTATCCCTTATAACCAACAGTTTGTCGAGTAAAATTCCCCACGATTTCCATATAGTGCAAATTACATTTACGTGTGCACCCGTAACAGTAATTTACCTTGTATAGTCACGCTGGTTCCTCCTACTTTAGCTATCAGGTTTTATGAATACGTATGTGGTTTCCATGGGGTGAGTATCAAGAATGTGGTCATTAGCCCCAAAGTTAACTGACCGAAATTCACTAGAGATACGGGTTGAGAACTACATACTCATTTAACTTAGAGCTTACCACTAAGTTCGGTTTAGTAAGCAAGTGGCTTAGCAGGAGTTTGGGTAGGGCATGCCATGCTGCCCCCAGTTTTGCTCCGAGACGTAGAATGGTTATCGCCCACTTCGACTCAATCACGAATCCAATATATATATATATATATATATATATATATATATATATATATTATGGGGAGGGATTAACATAGTAATCATAGTCATTACATGCTCGATTCCATTTAGGTTATAAAAGTCGCATCCATATTGAATTATCACACAACAACTATGTGCTTAAAAATGCATGGTCAAAATGACCAAGGAAAAAGGGTGTCAACAATTTGGGGTTAGAAAGGCAGTTACAAGCATCCCATGAGTAACCATCCGGTTCTAAACGGTGCTGCCCTAAATAAGGCTAAACACATTCTTAATAGCATCTTTCGATAAAGTTGGTCTCGGATTATGTTAATGGGTGACTTACTCAACTAGGATCTATAACAGATCATGTTTATGCTATAAGAGAGTACGAGCAGTTAAGCTTAAGATATGTGGGATCATTGCCTTAGAGTCTAGACTGTCATGAACTAGACCGTAAGGGATAAACTTACCAAGGCCGTTAAACAAGGCCGTTAGGTGTGAACAAGGCCCTTAAGAACAACCAACGTCGTTAAGGGTGGAACAAGTCCATAAGGATGTCAGGATCCTAAACAATGGGTCTTACCCTAATTATGAAGTTAGTACAGAACTACAATCACTAATGATCAATCATTCGAGTTATTTTGAAGAAATCCAGTAGAAAGAGAAAAACCCTCTTTCTGATTGTGTTTTGGGTGAGACTTACCCCAATTAGAGTTTTCAAACCTGCTATATACACCATACAGGGAGCATGTGCATTTAAACACATGGTACAATTAATCGAACAGTCGTCATATATAAAAAAAAGTCAGGAAATTCTTCCATGTGCCAATTGATGTCCGCTAAGAACACTAAAGTGCGCTACGACATGTTACAAGTATGCTAAGTGTTGGAACATCCAAGATATTCCTATAAAATTACTCACACAGGCACCATTTACATGATGACATAATTTACATGAAAACATTCGTTTTAGGTGAATAAAACATCCAAGAGAATATTG
>JBCNJP010000020.1:357351-395999 GCA_039602395.1 Deinandra increscens subsp. villosa | reverse complement strand
TAATGTAACCCTAAGTTGCTTAAGAAGCTCTAAAAACTGCCCATATTCACGCGCATTCTTTTGTTGAACCAGTCTCTCAGGATATGGCACCTGCTTCAAATCATCGGCCGTGATCGGCTGAGGCGCAAAACGAACTCTTTTCTTCTCTCTCACCGCCTCCCACTTCAGCGGCTTCTCTCCATCCGATGATCTCTTCACTCCTTCAGCCTCGACGTTTGGTGCGGTACTTGCTGGCGTAACGCTCTCGTGCACCCTCCCGTCAGGCGTCTCTAACACAATCTCCTCATCAACCGGCTCCTCATCAACAACCGCCGGCGATGGACTCTGAACAACTCTCCCGCTCCTAGTAGTGATGGCATTGACATTAGCATTGGGATTCTTGTAAGTACTACCAGAAAATTGACCTCCACGGGAATTGAGCTCCTTCAGTTGCTTCGCGATATCTCCCACCGAACGCTGCAAATCCAGGAACGAAGCTTGTTGATTTCTCAGTAACGTGTCATGCTCAGCTAGCTTCTTCTGCGTTCCTTCATCTCTCGCCACAATCTGCTGCAGGATCTGGGTCTGGTTAGCCATAAGCTCTCTAATCTCCTTTAAACCAGGCCCGTCATCTCCTCCACCATAGTTATTCCTCGGTGGAAAACCAGGTGGGTTACCTCCCTCTCGCCATCCTGAATTCTGGCCACTCCTCCACCCAGACTGGAAAGAATTACCGAACTGGTTTCGGTTTCCAATGTAGTCCACCTGCTCAGCGGGAGCAAGCGGGCAGTCTCGAGTGTCATGAGCGCCTCTACACAGCTCACATTTGGCTTTGATATGGAGTTTGATTTCTTCTAAAGCTTTGTAAATATTCTCTAACTCCCTAGGTGGCATGGTTTCTGAGCCAATGTGATTGACACCCCGGGTAGATGTAGATGGTGCGAGTGATCTAGTCGGGGCCAAGGTGGCTCTCCGACCTCCGGGTGCCTGCTGTTCAGCAAGTGCGAAGCTCTCAAATAAGTGATTTGCATTCGTCAACAGTGAGCTTCTCCATCATATGTCCTCCAGCCGAAATGTTGAACTCCTTCTGAACAGAATAAGGAAGTCCATTGTAGAACTTTTCTATGATCGCCCAGTCCGTCAACCCGTGTTGCGGACATCTACTCAGAAGGGTGTTGAATCTCTCGTATGCGACAGAATAAGGCTCATCGGGGTCCATTCTGAAGGAGTGGATTTCCTCCCGAGTACGTGAAGCCTTGGCTGGAGGATGATATTTCTTCAGGAATTTTAGCAGTCAGATCGTCCCAGGTGGCGATCGAGTTAGGCGGAAGCGTCTCAAGCCACTCGGCGGCTCGAGACGTAAGGGAGAATGGGAACAGACGCAGATAAATGATTTCGTTCGCGACTCCCGTGAGTCCGAACGTGTTGCAGATTCGAATAAAGCGCGAAATATGCGTCGGTGCATCTTCGTCCTCACGTCCATGGAACTGAATGGAGTGCGTCAAAGCGTTGATGACGTGGGACGGAACTTGCCAATTCGCGGTGTTGGCAATATCAGGTTGAGCGATAGCAAACCGGGCCTCGGTGACTCCGGCGCTGGCCTGCTCGTGGACGGTGCGACGTGCCGCCATGGATGATAGATCGGGGAATGGAATGGGTTTGGTGTCGCGTGTGGTTTGTGTGGAAGAAGATGGTTTGGATTGAGCGGTGGAAATGATGAAAGCCTCTAGCTCCGTGCGAAGAAGGCGAAACCGTTCACGAATATCCGCGTCAGGATCAGAAAGTGGTGACAAGCTCAGGAGGACCTCGTGAACGGGTGTGTGGCATAAAATGGGGAAACTGACTCAAAGAAAAATTAAAAGAAAAATTAAACCTAAAAATCTAGACTCAAACACGGAAATCCTAAGACTCTAGACACGGAAAAACCGAAAAGACTCAAAATTTCCTAACGACGACCTAAGTTAATCTTGCTATTGCCAAGTGTCCCCGGCAACGGCGCCAAAAACTTGATGTGCTCGGAACGACACCTAAAAATAACTAATAAAACCTAGACCTAAACCTAGACCTAAGACACACCTAATTTTACCGAAACTAACCTAAACCAGAACCGAACCCTAAGGCAAGTGAACCTGTCGGATTATAGTAAAGCTAAGGCAAGACCGGAATATCGAACCCTAAGGACACTATGAAAACAAGACTTAACCTAGACCTATGAAAATGGAAATACTGAGTAATTTGGGTTTTTGAATTGAATTTGATTTAACTAACATTAACTAAGCAACGAACAAACAAACGAAAACAGGAAACTTTGGAGAAACTCAGATGAGAAAGAGGCACCACCTAGACCTAGACTTCTTATTCAACACTCACAACTCAACTCGGTTATAGAAATCCTGATGGCGGTTAGTTCACCTTTTAAGTCCTTCCTAACAGATAATCCTACGCTCGGACAAGAGTTCACCTTTTGGGTACTTCCTACTTCAGCTAAACCTAACCACCCTCGAATCTAATCTAAGGCACCTTAGGCTAACCGGAGCTACCACTAACAAACTGCAATGATTCGGAATAGCAAGCTAGACAATTGACCTAGGGAATTTCCTTTTGGGACAACTCGATCCTAAGCAATTAACCAACCCGACTACCCAATAGCTATCACCCTTTTAAGTCTATTTAGCTAGCAACACACAAGATCCAAATCATCAAATATCAACTAAACCTATGACTACAATTAAGCAATCATGTCAAAGTGCAAGACTAACCTACAAGTTAACTACTTTACCCAAACCGGAAGACATCCGCAAGCAAAGCAAGGTCCAATCAATAACTAACAATCTAGATCAAGTATATAAACGCATCATCACAGCAAATTAATGGAATTGAAAAGACTATCAAACATCAATCAGATAACTAAAACCGAATTAAAGTTGTAAACATCAAACAATAGTCATAATGGTCTAGGTGGTGGCAAATTACTTAGCCAACCACCATGAGATAATCACAAACACAGAAAAGTTCCAGAATTTGTAAACAAGACATGGTTTATGATCAAGCAATTACAATAACCGAAAATAAAGAAAGAACCGGAGTAATGATTTGATGATGAATTGTTCTCCCGGTTGACTCTCCTTGATTCCCAGCTCTTCCCTGCTCCGAAAATCGCCTCTAGCTCGCTCTGAAAATCGTCTGGCAGTCGTAGAATGACGAATACAAACCCTAAAATCGACTTTTATATCGACTAAACACTCCTTTTGCGGGTTTTAAGACCTCCAAGCGTATCGCTTGCTAGGTGTATTCTCTACTAGGCGATACGCCTACCGCCTCATGTACGCGACAAAATAGTCGGTCAGAACCGACTTATGACTTCTGTTGACTTCTGCTACTCCGCGCGTATCGCCTACCAGTCATCAGGTCCCAGGCGATACGCCTGGGACAGCTTGTTCAGCCCTTCTTCTTTGCTTCTTCAATTCTCACCAACCTTCCTCTCATGGCCTCGGGACTTTGATTGAAAACCTGCAAAACTTGCATAAAAACATGAATAAAAGACTCCAAAGACACAAACTTAACTAAAAACATAATAAATAACTCAAAGCGGACTTAAAACCGACTCAAATAATATACAAAAGACACCGGAAATGAGATGTGTTTGCAACACATCATGAAAACAAGAATTAACCTAGACCTAGAAAATGGAAATACTGAGTAATTTGGATTGGTTTTTTGGATTGAATTAAGATTTAACTAACTTAACTAAATAACGAGCAAACAAACGAAAACATGAAAACTTTGGGGAAACTCAGATGAGAAAGAGGCACCACCTAGACCTAGACTTCTTATTCAACACTCACAACTCAACTCGGTTATAGAAATCCTGATGGCAGTTAGTTCACCTTTTAAGTCCTTCCTAACAGATAATCCTACGCTCGAACAAGAGTTCACCTTTTGGGTACTTCCTACTTCAGCTAAACCTAATCACCCTCGAATCTAATCTAAGGCACCTTAGGCTAACGGGAGCTACCACTAACAAACTGCAATGATTCAAAATAGCAAGCTAGACAATTGACCTAGGGAATTTCCTTTTGGGACAACTCGATCCTAAGCAATTAACCAACCCGACTACCCAATAGCTATCACCCTTTTAAGTCTATTTAGCTAGCAACACACAAGATCCAAATCATCAAATATAAACTAGACCTATAATCACAATTAAGCAATTATGTCAAAATGCAAGAATAACCTACAAGCTAACTACTTTACCCAAACCGGAAGACATCCGCAAGCAAAGCAAGGTCCAATCAATAACTAACAATTTAAATCAAGTATATAAACGCATCATCACAGCAAACTAGTGGAATTGAAAAGACTATCAAACATCAATCAGATAACTAAAACCGAATTAAAGTTGTAAACATCAAATAATAGTCATAATGGTCTAGGTGGTGACAAAGTAATTAGCCAACCACCATGAGATAGTCACAAACACAGAAAAGTTCCAGAATTTGTAAACAAGACATGGTTTATGATCTAGCAATTACAATAACCGAAAATAAAGAAAGAACCGGAGTAATGATTTGATGATGAATTGTTCTCCCGGTTGACTCTCCTTGATTCCAGCTCTTCCCTGCTCCGAAAATCGCCTCTACTCGCTCTGAAAATCGTCTGCCAGTCGAGAATGCGAATTACAAACCCTAACATCGATTTTATATCGACTAAGCAATTTTTGCGGGTTTTAGACCTCCAAGCGTATCGCTTGTAGGTGTGTTCTCTCTAGGCGATACGCCTACCGCCTATGTCGTGACAAAACAGTCGGTCAAACCGACTTATGACTTCTGTTGACTTCTTCTTTCCGCGCGTATCGCGTACCACTCATCAGGTCCCAGGCGATACGCCTGGGACAGCTTGTTCAGCCCTTCTTACTCTCTTCTTAATTTCCAACTTTGCCTCGGGATTTGACTAACACCTGCAAACTTGCATAAAAACATGAATAAAAGACTAAAGGACCAAACTTAACTAAAAACATAATAAATGACTCAAAGTGGACTTAAAACCGACTCAAATAATATACAAAAGACCCTGAAAATGGAATGTGTTTGCAACACATCAAACATCCCCACACTGACTCTTTTTCGTCCTCGAAAAATACTGCAATGGATATCATAACTAGGAAATTGACTTCTAAACATTTAACATTTAACTTAAACATCCACCATACAATTCCACATTCCATAACGTACTAACACACTAGCTACGATGGCCGATATTTCGATCCGACTAAACCCAACCACCAACCTTTTCTTTCGCCCCCATGTGTTTATGAAATTACCAGATATAAGTTCAGTCGCCTATGGATCCCACTAAAGAAAAGTCAAGTTCAACCTACTACCGAATCTTATTCAGTCAAAGCAAAGGGTATAAATGATTTAAATTTATATATTTTCTCCAACCCCCCTTAAACCAGATACTAAGATGTCCAAAGAATAACTATTTATTTATATGCAAATTCTTTGAGCATTTATTCTCTAAACTAAAATTTCTTTTCTTCTCTTTTTTCCATTTTTTTTATAATGCGTGCAAGTAGACAAATTAAAGCTAAGACATGGAACTTTACTACGGAAAAAGAATCAACCAATTTCGATAAAAATTGAGCAAGTTATGACCTGTGCAAGATGGCCAAAAATTTGGACAGAATCTGTCAAAAACGGGAATTTGCAAAAGTTTTGGTTTAAAAGTTTTGGTTAACAATTTGGTCATCAAACTCCTTGTAAGGCTTTGTAACACCATAAAAAATATTTCACCCAAGAATTTCAGCCCACATAATACCCGTGATGTTCATAACAAATTCAAAACATGGAAGTTGCATACAAGCACATAAATCAAATTTCTCATGTCCAACACAACAAGCTATCAACAAGAGCATTTCATGGCATATTTTTACCCCAAATCACAGCCCCTAAATCAATTCATTAGCACCCCCAAATCACAAGATTTCATAACCTAGCATAAAACATGTTTCATGAGCAATTCAACACACCAAATTGCACATAAACACTAGTCTAACACATGCATTATACCAATTTCGAGTTGTGAAGATCTAGGGCTTACAAGTATTGAAGAAAATGGCGAGATAGAGAAGATGAGATGGAGAGAAAGCTTCTACTAGACTTCTTGAAGCTTAAAACCCTTGATTCTTGCTTCCTTAGTGCTTGATTTCACAAAATCACTAGTGTGTGTGTGGGGTTGTGAACCGTGAAGAAGAAGGAGGAGGGAGAAGTGAACGTGAATGAAGGGGGAAGAGGGGTCTTAGGGCAGATTTTTAAGTTTGTAAAATTCCACATTTGGTCCCTCTAGTTCTATTTTTAAGCATATGCATCTCAAAACAAAATATAAATGCGTTTTAACCCCGAGACTTATGAAATAAAATGCTAGAAACATTTCCATGAGTTTATAACTTAATTAACATGAAATACTAAGTCGGGAAAAGTTTAGTTAACGTGTACGCACATGAAACTTAAATGGCATATGAAACCCGGTTTCTTAGGAAATGTATTTTTTTCAAGAAACACATAAGTCACGAAATAAATTTCAAAAATTAATTAGTAATTAAATATAAATATTTATGTAAACATTTAAATAACACATAGTGGCACATAATATATTAAAATAATTTATTTACGTTGCGATTTTTATTTCACACAATGCAATCGATTCAAATTGTGAACGGAGATAGGCTCGGTCACATAAACACACGTTACACTAACATGACACGAAAAATATAACTAGGTCGTTAACAAAACTAACGGAAATAGTTAGTGGTGAATCTGACGGTTGTCACAGTACCGGTACCAATATCATCTTTCAAATTCTTTTATTCTCATCCGTAATCTTTTTTTGAGATTGGTGAAGCTTGTCTTGTCATTTACAAGATGCACAAATGACATTAGTCAAACACACTACAGTATTAAAGAACCTAAAAACACCTAAACATTTGTTTGCAACCACCCCCACAACTAATTGAAGTTGGTGGGTAAAACAATGT
Organism: Deinandra increscens subsp. villosa; assembly: GCA_039602395.1. Lineage (NCBI taxonomy): Eukaryota > Viridiplantae > Streptophyta > Magnoliopsida > Asterales > Asteraceae > Deinandra > Deinandra increscens. The sequence continues at coordinate 388,987 of JBCNJP010000020.1, read as the reverse complement.
ACATAAAATGATGAAGTAATTTCTTTCAAGATCGAAGCTCTCAACCTGTTGCACTAACCAGCCATGTTACTCGAACCATCATAACCATGACCTCTAAGTTTACTCAAACTCAATCCATATCAGGAAAATAAATCATCAATGGCAGATTTTAGAGATAATTTAAAAGTTTCCATTACATGAACAAGACCTATAAAATGTTCTTTAACAACCCCATATTTATCCACATACTGAATAACTACAACCATTTGTTGCTTATTAGACACATCACTTGATTCAGCAACTAGTAAAGAAAACACTCATCCCCTAGTTCTTTATATATTTGTTTAACTACCTCTTATGTGAAACAATATTTAATGTCTTGTTGAATTTTAGGAGACGACATCTAACTATTCCCAGGAGCATTCCCTAAAACAACCTTACCAATCTCTTTGCATTATCTTCCCATTAGTTCTAAAAATTCCAAGAAATTTCCTCTACTTAAAGAACTTTTTGATTCATCATGACCACGAAAAGGTAAAAATTGGCTCAATATTGTTTGGGCAAGATCAACTAATTCGATACTTGTGTTTTTGCTTACCACTTTGTTTCACAAACGCATATTGTATCGATTGATTTTTTCTAGTCAAACCTTCCTATTTTCTCAATGACTTGTTGTGTGTGCTATTCACTTCACCAACATGACGATCAAACATTTTCTTCTCTATTCCATCTATTGAAGAACTGATCAACAAAAGAATCCTTGTGATTTTCATAGTAATCCTTAAACAAATAGCAACACAAACAATATGCCTGATCCTTTATTCACAATATTCCAACTAATTTTTGTAAGTATCATACCAAGTACCTTAATATGTCTTGCCTCACCACCAATAATTGTTCGTTAAAAGTATGAAGTCTTGGTTGAAATGGTGTGTTCATCAAGTAATATCTTCTAATATGATCTCATTGATTAGTGTGACAAACCGCCCAAAATCCAATGTCAAACCTATACTTTGACCGTATATATATATATGTATATACATGCGCATGACTTGATTTAATAACGTATTAGTAAACACTATGCACGTAAACGTCCAACCTTGACAATTCTCACGTTTGTACTGGAAAAACATACTCGTAACAAGAAGGGAAATTCAACCAGGTGATTGGTGGAATTTTAATAATAAGAAAAATAAAATATAAAATTACTTTATATTTTTTTTCTTGAAACAGTGTCGTAAGACGCCATACCGACACCCGACCAACATTTTAAGTGAATATTTTATTTAAAACTTTAGTTAGTTTTGACTACGTAAAATATTCGAGCTTAAAACAATTTAAAAAAATTATTTATTTCCTGACGCGATACGCGAGCAAATAAAATAAATAAAAGACGAAACTTTCTAAATAATTAAATTACGACCAAAACAATAATTGTTATCAATATTTAGGACTCGTAATTAATTTAGAAACCTGTCCGATCAAAACGCCAGAACGGTTCGGTGTTATTCGCCCGTATGCCTATTTGAGCCCAGTCCAGCCCAACACCGCCAAACAAACGGACCGAACCCAAAAATAAAGCCCAACGGGTCACCCGACACTTTTAAGCTCAAAAATAATGTTCCCGGCTAATTTTAGTGAATAATGAATCGAACCGCGTGAAAATCAGCGAAAGCCTCGGAGACCGGCCTGACACGAACTGTACCGGCCCGACACCCGTTCTCCACATTTTCGACCCATTTAAGTTCTCCACCAACCTTGTAGTAATTATTTTATGGAGACACTACTTTTATAATGGTAGACATTATAAAATAATTAGAAAAAGTGTTTAACTTTTATAAAAATTAACACCACCCAATCTTCTAACTACACCACCTAATTACCTAAACTATAGTTAACCACTAACCTAACTATGGTTTAAAGAATGAGCACCTGTTGTAAATATTTACACTCAACCTTTTGCAACACACAAACACCCATTCCTCCTTCACCATCTCCATACTCCACCTCCACCATAAAAACCCCTCATCACAACACAAGAGCAACCATCCCCTCCCTTCTCCTCCGCTCTGCCAACGATCACCGCAGCCCACCACCACCGCCCTTGACACCGGCGAGCCCCCATCGCCAGCCTCCAGTCCGACGCCATCCACCACCACCATCCCGTCCGACGCCACCACACTCCTGTCAAAACCCACCACCTCAACCACCGCCACCCTTCACCAATCGCGGCTGCCACCGCCAACCAAAGCCACAACCACCATCACAATCATCTCCATCATCATGTGACGCCATCACCACCAAGCCTTCACCACCACCTTCGTCATCACCATTCGACGCCATCACCACCACCTTCGTCGTCATCATCCAACGCAATCACCACTACCTTCGCATCGTCATCATCATCACACACACACACACACACACATATATATATATATATATATATATTAAGAAATGAAAAAAAAAACAAAAGAATCACAGACCCGTCGATTTGAATCAGAAGCGCCATATGAGATTTCTTTTTTATTTATTTTTGTTTTGTTTTGGTGCAAAACAGTCTGAAGAGCCACCTCTACACCACCATTTCTCCACCATCGGACCACCGCAGTACCACCCCTAACGATCACCGTAAAGCACCGAAAACTAGCCCGGAAAAGGCCATATTACCTTTCGGGTCAAACTTTAAAAACTTGATATTTTTCGTTCGGGTCTACGGAGATATTCTCGCCTCTTTCGGTTCATCACCTAGCCTAGTGCTAGAGGTAAAAGTCTAACCTTCTCAATTTAATCATTTTCATTGTTCGTTTTTTATATTTATAAACACCCAAAATGAGTCTTGACACTCCACCCACTAAATATATAAAATGAACAAACTATCCTAAATATTAAGCTAACGTTAATATTTAAGAACTTGTGTCACAATATACATTTGACAAGCGTTGTGAAGACTAAAAAGATTATAGACCAAGCGGTATAAAAAATGGCTCTGGGACCGTCAAAGTGACACATTGGACTAAAAATATATAAACGAATGTATTTTGGACATATATTATAAGGGATATATTAGTGGCTATGTTAATTATAAAAATGTGTTTATTTTTATAAAACATATATATTTCTAAATACCGAGCGTTCGGACTCATAATTAATAACTAAGTGCTCATATTTTTTATCTCATTTTCTTTGAAAACTTGAAATATTTATTTAAATTTATTACAACCTGGTAATATTTAATGACTTAATATTAGTTTTCATATCGTATTACTTAACGGAATACTTATATATATACTAATATTAATTCCGGACGTTGGACCTAAAAATATACGGTGTTATATTTTGAACTTACTCAAAACTTTTATATTGTTACAAATACATTTTCCTAAAAGTGTTAAAAACACATCACATAGATATCTCATTCTAATATTTTATTAATTTCTAAATATAATTTAGAAAAACTATTTGAGATAACATGAACATAATAATATTTACGGAGTGAAATATTAATTATCATAACGATCATTTGTCAGATACTTGTATCGTATAGCGGCGAAGCCAACAACTAAATTTCTAATATATAAAGACTTATATTTTTCTAGAATCTTGAGAATATTGAAACATATATCATTTCTATAAGTTATATATATTTATTTGCATAAATATTTTTATGACTTATATATAATTATTGTCTAAAACGATGAACTCAAGCTTAACATATATAACGTGAACTTCAAATAATATAATACTTTATTATTTGTCTAGATGTTCAATACTTGATCTAAATATATATTCTCATAACCTTAAATAATTATATGATTTATAATTATTTCTACAAGTTATATATTTATTAGACTATAAATATTCATTAACCTAAATATTTATTTGAACGATAAATATTCCAAACGGGCTTTCCGAACAATACAAACGGGGATATTATGTCAAAACTCGACCAGATCGTTTGGGTAACTGAACATTATCCAACTGAAACAGTACCTTAAAACTGTCTTATTATTTATTAATAGGACACAGTTTTACTTGCTACATCCAGCGCGATACAGCTTTCATCATTATCTTGAATCAAGTGAGTTTCACGGCCCCTTTCTTTTAAAACAGTTTAAATACTATGGGGGAGAAATCATGATCAAACAAATCTTCTTACTTGATATTATGGTACAACAGTTACGCCTTATTGATTATCTGTTCTTTCATACCCCTTCATAGTAATTTGTTATACAACATATCGCTACAAATCCCACCATCATATGATTTCAATTACTTCTTGTAACGAAACGATAACTAGTAAATAGATCTATTTGGGTTGACAACCCTGTCCTAGCTGGTCGCTCCAGTTCTGACTCACCGGTAACAGTCACGGGGTACATGTCAGTTACCCTATGCCATTGGTATTTCTTGGGGGAAGGTACCACAGGTGGGTAAATCTGTTAGTGTTTGAAATCAAGGTACAGGTAGATCAATGCAACGACGGGTAACCATTATAATATCTTGTATATCATCAACTGTTTTACAAATGCATTTTGTAGAATCCTAAACCTGTAAACTCACCAACATTATGTTGACCTTTTAAACTCATGTATTTCTCAGGTAACAAAGCCAGACCGTATGCAAATGGGACGTCAAACTTAGGGCCTGCAATTTGGAGTCATAGTCACATTGATCATCATGAAATAACTTATGAAACACTTTTCTTTTAAATCCTTGGTCGAAATGATTTCAAGACTTAACTTTTATCATGTTTCATATTTTAACATGTCTGAAACAATTTCTATTTCAGTATTGTAAAACAATGTCGTCTTAACATATTTTTCCGCTGCAACTTTGATGCCATACTTGGATTTTCAAACGTATATTAATCTGATAGAGGTCGTTATATGTATCCACGACTATGATCCCATGATGTCACACGCCTCCGTTTTCAAAAGTTCCGGGTGTGACAGTTTGGTGTCGGAGCCGTGGTTATAGTGAATTAGGTTGCATCATGTAGAAAACCTGAACTATATCCCGCTCTACGAGTGCCATTTGCATACAAGGTCATCATACTTACATGGTGTCTCATGTTAAACTCACATCTACCTATCATACTAACATGTTGTTTCATGTTAGGTATACATTCACTATTAATGCTAACATGTTGTCTCATGTTAGGTATATAATTACTTGTCATACTAACATGATGTCTCATGTTACATATATACTTATTAGTCTTCTAATATTTATATTAATGCTATTAATATTATCATAACTTTAGTATATACATAGTCCAATTCTCCTTACACCGCCATTTGAGAACCTTTAGAGAAAACATGTCTCCGAAACGCCAAACCCGAAACCCCTCGACCCTCTCATAATGACTGCCTCCAAATCGAGGCAATGATTGCCCAGAAAGTCGTCAGAACCATAGTTGCTAGCAAGGCACATCGTACCAACAATAGGCGTCAAGGCAGATCACCGACTGTGCGCACTACTGCTCCTACAAGGACTGCATGAGATGCACGCCTATCTGCAAAATCTATCCTTTTGCTTGTGGCAACTCAAACTCTTCACCACTGAGCATTTCTGATGAAGATCTCCTTGAAGAACCCCCCTAGGATAGGAAGACTTGATGATTTCGAAGATTTTGGTCTAAAATCCTCTAAGAGCAAAAGGTAGCAAACTCGTACTTTTCTCTTAGCGAACTTGTTTTCATCCTAGCGGACTTCAAAAAGCTCTTAGCAAACTTAAAGTCTTAGCGAACTGGATTTCCTCTTAGCGGACTTGAACTTATCCTTAGCGGACTTCAAGATTACTTCTTAGCGGACTTTACCTCCTCCCTAGCGAACTTCAACAATCCTCAGCGAACTTGGATGTTAGCAGGCTTCACAAGTTATCCCTAGCGGACTTATAGATTGTTCTTAGCACACTTATGTTGTTCTTAGCGGACTTATGCTACACTTAGAATATTACTTGCTGAGTGAACATTTATATTTGTAGTTCCGCACTAGCATTCGTGTATTGGGTGAGATCCATTGTCAAATAGATACTGATATTATGAGCTTCAAAGGAACGAAAGGTGCCATTGGACTAATCAGATGGATTCAGTATTTCCCATAAGCAACTGCCCCAAAGGCTACATGGCTAAGTACACTACCTGCACATTCACCAAATGTGCGCTCGCATGGTAGAACTCCCACACCGACCCCATAGGAACCAACTTAGCCTACACCGTGACTTATGATGAACTCAAGCAACTTTCGCGTGACGAATACTACCCAGCGGAAGAGCTTCAGAAGTTGGAAGCTGAGTTCTGGAGTCTGACTATGAATGGTGTCGATATCGCTAGCTACACCAAGCGATTTCGTGAATTTGCTCATCTTTGATCAACCATGGTCACTCCCCTGTACAAAAAGGAACATCTGGGGACTTGTACCCCATATTCAAGGAAATATTAGAGGCATCAAACCTGACCACTTTTCAAAGTGTTGTGTGCCCGGCGCATCATCCGGTTTGTCAAGACACACGTCAATGTGTGACTTTTGCCAAAAAGAATCCCGAAGCTAAACCTCCATATGTCAGTGATGCCCCCCTCATCAAGCAAGGAGCCGGATAACAAGTGAAAACATGCTTTTTGAAAGCCTGAGAAGAATTCATAGAAGGTTCCCGAGGAGAATCCGGAGCCAATGATGGTCCATGTTGCCACTGCACCTGTTCATAAGTCAAGAAAGACTGGTTACTCAAGTAACCTACCTTTATGTTACGTGTGCAACCTTTACCACTCCCTGGATTGCGGGAACATCTATTGAAAAGCCAAGGGACACATCGCGCGAGATTGCCCCAAGCTAAAGAACCAGACTTCTAACTAGGCAAAAAGGAAGAGCATTTGTCATCAATGCTGGTAAGTTTCCACTTAATAACCGTTATGCTACCATACTGGTGCCGCTAGAAGCTTCGTGTCTACCGATTTTAGTCAATTACTTGAAAGTTTACCATAGAATTAGCTAATGGTAATAGAAACTAGAGAAGTTTATAAAGGATGTTCGGCTGAATTTTTGGAGCATACGTTCGACATTGATCTAATGCATTTCTAATTAGGAAGTGTTGAGGTTTGTCGATAGAATGGATTGGTTATCAAAGAACCATGCGGAGATCATTTGCCACGAGAAGATAGTCATAATGCCATTCACAAATGACAACACACTTAATGTGTAAGGCGAAAGGAGTGAAGCCCAACTCAACGTCACTCGGCGAAGGATGTCATGCCATTCTGGCTCATGTCATGGAGAAGAAGCCAAAAGAGAAGCGTATTAAAGATGTTCCAGCAGTCTATGAAATCACAGAAGTCTTTCCTAAAGAATTACCTGGCTTGCCACCGCCTCGGCAAGTAAAATTTTCGCATCGACTTTACACGTGGAGCCGCCCTTGTTGCCAGATCCCTTACCTCCTTGCACCATCCGAGGTACAAGAGTTATCTCATCAACTACAAGAGTTGTTAAATTAGGGGTTTCATCTGGCCAAGCAACTCTCTTTGGGATGCCCCTATGTTGTTCGTAAGGAAGAAAGATGGAACATGTCGGATGTGTATCGATTATAGAGAATTCATCAAGCTAACGGTGAAGAACCGCTATCTGCTCCCGAGGATCGACGATTTACTCAATCACCTTCAAGGGTCAAGGTACTTCTACAAGATCGATCTGAGATCAGGCTACCATCAACCCCTCATCAGAAATGAAGATGTTTGAAGAGATTGTTCAGAATGCGCTATGGCTATTACAAGTTCCTCGTTATGCCATTCGGTTTGACCAACACACTAGCAGTGTTCATGGATCTAATGAACCGCGTGTGCAAACCTTATTTGGATAAATTGTTATCATGTCCATCAATATCATTCCAATATACTCCCGTAGTAAAGAGGAACACGAATAACATCTGAGACTTATCCTGGAGTTACTGAACAGAGAAGAATTGTACGCGAAATGTTCCAAATGCAACTTTTGGATTCGCAAGATTCAGTTCTTGGGTCATGTGATCAATTAAGGTATTCGTGTTGATGCATCTTAAGTTGAATCTGTCAAGAATTGGAGTACTCCTACGACTCCATCAGAGATTCGACAATTCTTAGTTTTCGTTGGCTATTATCTCAAAGACAGCCTAGCCTCTGACCACTTTAACTTAGAAAGATAATAACTTCATTTGAGATGCCAAGACTGAAGGAGCCTTCCAGTTGTTGAAGCAAAAACTTTTCAATGCGCCGATCCAATCCTTACCTAACGGAATTGAGGCTTTTGTAGTGATGCTTCGCATCAAGGTTTGGGATGCGTGCTAATGCAGCAAGAGAAAGTAATCGCCTACGCTTCTCGATAACCGAAGAATCATGAGAGGGATTATACAACCAACGATCTAGAGCTTAGAACTGTTGTGTTTGCTCTGGAGATTTGGGAAACACTACTTGCATGGAATGAAGTGTATCATATTCACTAACCATAAGAATCCCCAACATATCTTCAATCAAAAGGATCTGATTTTAAGACAACACCAATGGATTGAGCTACTCACTGACTACAATTGCGAGAATCTTTATCATCTCGACAAAGCTAACATTGTGGTGGATGCATTATGTAGAAAGGAGTGCATTAAGCCTCTTCGAGTTCGAGCACTAGGCATAACCATTCATACTAGTCTCACGTCGCAATTTCGTGATGCTCAACTAGAAACTCTAAAGAAAGAATTTAAACAAAAAAAAATGCTTTCATGGAATGGAAAGGCAATTGGTAAAGAAACCAAATGGAGCCTAATCCTTTGTGGATAGAACTCGAGTGCTGAACCTTAAAACGATAAGAGATTGGTTTTAAATAAAGCACACAAGACTATATATTCTAGTTACCAGGAATCCAACAAGATGTATGAAAGTAGAAAAGGAGTTATACTCATAATTAAAACGAAAGGAAGATTCAGACCTTAAAAGGGGTACGTTACGTGGTTATGTGACAGATTGTCATAACGAAAGACAAACCCCGGTGATGGCTGAGACAACCATTTCCCACTCGCTAAGCTTTCACATAACAATAGTTAGAGCTCGAGTATTCAAGTCGCCCTTTTCGAAGCCTCGTATGAAAAACAAAGTGTCATCCGCCCCTTTGCTAGACTAAAGCCGGTAACAGCTGACTGACTGGTCCAGAGATAATTCATGAAACTACTAAGGAGACCTTTCCGATTTTAGAACCTTTTGAAAGCCGTAGATAATCTCAAGGAGAACCTATGTTAACGCTCAACGCGAGCCCCTAGAATCTATAAGAGGGTTCAAAATCCTTACAATGGATTATGTCTCAGACAGAAATAGCTAGGCCTGGAAAGCAAGGAAAATTTAATCCTCGTTATATTGGTCACTCGGAATCCTAAATCGGATTGAACCAGTGGCCTACACACCTCATCCTGTTCAGAACCTATCAAGATCTTAAACCAATAAACTGGAGCCAAACCGCATTTCCATAATCATTATCATTAGAACTACTAGAGATCAAGGAAGATCCCATCCGAAAGATAATCGACCTAAACTTTTCCATAAGCTATTTTGTCCCCACCACATCGCATATTCCAACAAAAACTGAAAACTCAAGTATGAGCAAAGCCTAGGCTGGTCATGTAAGGCAAATCACAATTGTGAGTGCACACATAATTGTAATCTGAACTACATGAAAATCCTAGAAAAGCCCATACGTGAGCAATCATGACTTGCCCAGACCTTCCAAACTCAAAACCGCTTTCATCTATTTGTTTAACACTCATCTTGTTGATAAGCTATCATGGATGTTCTATCAACTCCACTTCGTTAGAGAGTCGTAACAATCAAAGAACACGACATCCGAAGATGGAATCAGAATCGCACTCCCAAGGTCATGGATTGCTGACATCCTTGTCAATGATAAAACTATCATATGGGTAAGCGAGAATCAAACCAGACGAAATTAGCTTTAAATTGTCCACCGATGCAGAGCCATCAATCGGTATTAGCTAAATTTCGGGATGAAATTCTTCCAACAGGGGGAGAATGTGACAACCCGCCCAAAATCCAAGGTCAAACCTATAATTTGACCGTATATATATATGTATATACATGTGCATGACTTGATTTAATAATAGTATTAGTAAACACTATGCACGTAAACGTTCAGCCTTAACAATTCCCACGTTTGTACTGGAAAAACATACCCGTAACAAGAAGGAAATTCAACCAGGTGATTGGTAGAATTTTAATAATAAGAAAAATAAAATATAAAATGACTTTTATATATTTTTTTCTTGAAACGGTGTCGAAAGACGCCATACCGACACCCGACCAACACTTTAAGTGAATATTCGAGCTTAAAACAATTTAAACAAATTATTTATTTTCTGTACGCGATACGCGAGCAAATAAAATAAATAAAAGACGAAACTTTCAAAATAAATAAATTACGACCAAAACAATAATTGTTATCAATATTTAAGACTCGTAATTAATTTAGAAACCCGTCGTGATCAAAACGCCAGAACGGTTCGGTGTGATTCGCTCGTTTGCCAATTTGAGCCCAGTCCGGCCCAACACCGCCAAACAAACGGACCGAACCCAAAAATAAAGCCCAACGGGTCACCCGACACTTTTAAGCTCAAAAATAATATTCCCGGCTAGTTTTAGTGAATAATGAATCGAACCGCGTGAAAATCGAAGAAAGCCTCGGATACCGGCCTGACACGAACTGTACTGGCCCGACACCCGTTCTCCACAATTTCGACCCATTTAAGGTCTCCACCAACCTTATAGTAATTATTTTATGGAGACACTACATTTATAATGGTAGACTTTATAAAATAGTTATGAAAAGTGTTAACTTTTATAAAAATTAACACCACCCAAACCTCCAAACTGCACCACCTAATTACCTAAACTATAGTTAACCCCTAACCTAACTATGGTTTAAAGAATGAGCACATGTTGCAAATATTTACACTCAACCTTCTGCAACACACAAACACCCATTCCTCTTTCACCATCTCCATACTCCACATCCACCTTAAAAACCCCCCTCACAACACAAGAGCAACCATCCCCTCCCTTCTCCTCCTCTTGGCCAACGATCACCGCAGCCCACCACCACCGCCCTTGACACTGGCGAGCCCCCGTCGCCAGCCTCCAGTCCAACGCCATCCACCACCAACATCCCGTCCGACGCCACCACACTCCCGTCAAAACCCACCACCTCAACCACCGCCACCCTTCACCGATCGCGGCTGCCACCACCAACCAAAGCCACAACTACCATCACGATCATCTCCATCATCATCCGACTCCATCACCACCAAGCCTTCACCACCACCTTCGTCATCACCACCACCTTTGTCATCATCATCCGACGCCATCACCACTACCTTCGTCATCGTCGTCATCACACACACACACACACACATATTTATATATATTGAGAAATGAAAAAAAAAAACAAAAGAATCACAGACCCGTCCATTTGAATCAGAAGCGCCATATGAGTTTTTTTTTGTTTTGTTTTGGTGCAAAACAGTCTCGAGAGCCACCTTTACACCACCATTTCTCCACCATCTGACCACCGTAGTACCACCCCTTCACCAACCAACAGCTAGTCCACCCGGCCACCTCCCAAATGGCCTCAACGTTTACCCCTAACGATCACCGTAAACCACGAAAACTAGCCCGCAAAAGGTCGTATTAACTTTCGGGTCAAACTTTAAAAACTCGATATTTTTCGATCGGGTCTACGGAGATATTCTCGTCTCTTTTGGTTCATCACTTAGCCTAGTGCTAGAGTTTAATGTCTAACCTTCTCAATTTAATCATTTTTGTTGTTCGTTTTTGATATTTATAAACACCCAAAACAAGTCTTGACACTCCACCCACTAAATATATAAAATGAACAAACTATCCTAAATATTAAGCTAACGTTAATATTTAAGAACTTGTGTCACAATATACATTTGACAATCGTTGTGAGGACTAAAAAAGATTATAGACCAAGCGGTATAAAAACTGACTCGGGGACCATCAAAGTGACACATTGGACTAAAACTATATAAACGAATGTATTTTGGACATATATTATAAGGGATATATTAGTGGCTATGTTAATTATAAAAATGTGTTTCTTTTTATAAAACAAATATATTTCTAAATACCGAGCGTTTGGACTCATAATTAATAACTAAGTGCTCATATTTTATATCTCATTTTCTTTAATAACTTGAAATATTTATTTAAAGTTATTACAACCTGGTAATATTTAATGACTTAAATATTAGTTTTCATATCGTATTACTTAATGGAATACTTATATATATATAATATATTAATTCCGGACGTTGGACCTAAAAATATACGGTGTTATATTTTGACTTACTCAAAACTTATATATTGTTACAAATACATTTTCCTAAAAGTGTTAAAAACACATCACATAGATATCTCATTTTAATATTTTATTATTTTCTATATAATAATTTAGAAAAATTATTTGAGATAACATAAACATAATAATATATACGGAGTGAAATATTAATTATCATAACGATCATTTGTCAGATACTTGTATCGTATAGCGGCGAAGCCAACAACTAAATATAAAGACTTATATTTTTCTAGAATCTTGATAACATTGAAACATATATCATTTCTATAAGTTATATATATCTATTTTCAAAAATATTTTATGACTTATATATAATTATTGTCTATAACGTGAACTTCAAATAATAAAATACTTTGTTATTTGTCTCGATATTTAAAACTTGATCTAAATATATATTCTCATAACCTTAAATAATTATATGATTTGTAATTATTTCTACACGTTATATATTTACTTGACTATAAATATTCATTAACCTAAATATTTATTTGAACGATAAATATTCCAAACGGGATTTCCGAACAATACAAACAGGAATATTATGTCAACACTCGACTAGATCGTTTGGGTAACTGAACATTATCCAACTGAAACAGTACCTTAAAACTGTCTTATTATTTATTAATAGGACACAGTTTTACTTGGTACATCCAGCGCGATACAGCTTTCATCATTATCTTGAATCAAGTGAGTTTCACGACCCCTTTCTTTTAAAATTGTTTAAATACTATGGGGGAGAAATCATGATCAAACAAATCTTTTTACTTGATAATATGGTATAACTGTTACGCCTTTTTGATTATCTGTTATTTCATACCCCTTCATAGTAATTTGTTATACAACATATCGCTACAAATCCCACCATCATATGATTTCAATTACTTCCTGTAACGAAACGATAACTAGTAAATATATCTATTTGGGTTGACAACCCTGTCCTAGCTGGTCGCTCCAGTTCTGACTCACCGGTAACAGTCACGGGGTACATGTCAGTTACCCTATGCCATTGGTATTTCTTGGGGGAAGGTACCATAGGTGGGTAAATCTGTTAGTGTTTGAAATCAAGGTACAGGTAGATCAATGCAACGACGGGTAACCATTATAATATCTTGTATATCATCAACTGTTTTACAAATGCATTTTGTAGAATCCTAAACCTGTAAACTCACCAACATTATGTTGACCTTTTAAACTCATGTATTTCTTAGGTAACCAAGCCAGACCGTATGCAAATGGGATGTCAAACTTAGGGCCTGCATTTTGGAGTCATAGTCACATTCATCATCATGAAATAACTTATAAAACACCCGCCTTTTAAATCCTTGGTCGAAATGATTTCAAGACTTAACTTTTATCATGTTTCCTATTTTAACATTTCTGAAACAATTTCTATTTCAGTATTGTAAAACAATGTCGTCTTAACATATTTTTCCACTGTAACTTTGATGACATACTTGGACTTTCAAACGTATATTAATCTGATAGAGGTCGTTCTATGTATCCACGACTATGATCCCATGACGTCACACGCCTCCGTTTTCGAATGTTCAGGGTGTGACAATTAGGGTTATATAATGGAAGTAGCTTTCATTTGCCGGGATCCCTTGGAACACTATTAATATCAACATATTCGGGAGTCTTGGAAGATGAATGTTCCATTTCCGACTAATCGAAGTCGCAGAAACAAGTTAAAGTCGTCGGTCGTCGCAACCCGAACGCAAAAGGTGAAAGTTCGCCGGTCGTCGGATCTTCAGCCGACCAATCGACGCCTGATGTGATATTCTGGCCTTTTGGGTGGGACCCGAGCCTTAGAAACGGATAAAAGCTGATAAAATCGGCAAACCAGGAGATGCGTATATAGGCGTAGTATGTCAATTAAGGTATTACAAGATTCTAGTATCCTTAAAACACTTCACAAACATCACACACAAGTTGGAGTCTCGAAACATTGGTGATAAACTGAAAACTGCTATGTGTCGTGAAATATGTGCAAACTGATATGTGAATTTAATTTGCATGATCGTAAATTGTTATGTGGGAAGTTGATTACTTGATTTTATTGGATTTGATGTGACAAAAACAGGTGAATAAAGAAAAAGCCAAATCATTGAAGACCGTGACCAAAACATCAAAAAACGTCAAAAATCAACAAAAGTCGAATATGCTGCCAGGCGGGAGCTCTAGGCGTATCGCCTAGAGCAACCATAGGCACCAATCGATATGCTTGCTGCCTCATTTCCAATAGAAACCCTAATTTCACCTATTTAAACACATTTAGCCACAACCACCTCATTTGTGCACCTCAAGAACATCCCATCAGCTCTCTTCACGACTCTAAGTCATTCCATACTCAAAATCAATCAAGTTTCTTGCTTTTCTTCAAGAATCAAGCCCCGATATCATCCTTGATCATCCTATATTCATTCTGTATGTGTTTCTTCTTGTTTTTCTTGTTTGAAAGATGTCAATATCCAAGCTTTATGTTAGATCTAGGGCTGATTTGTAGTGATATGATGATATCATGAGTAGATCTAGTGTTTGTAATGATAAAGTTTGCATCTTTGCATCAAAAGTATGACTTTTGTGCAAGTTACGTTGATGCATGCTAGATCTAGGGTTTTGCATGGGAAAACATGGCTTCATGTGGATAAAGCTTGAAGATTTACGCTAGATCTATGTTCTAATAACTTGATAATGATGGATCTAGGGTTGTTGTGCAATAAAGTTTGCTAACTTTACGTGAGATCTATGATTGAAACCCGATTTCGGTAGTCATGCATGGTAGATCTTGATTAAAGACACTTGATTTGTGTTGGATCTACTATGAAGTTGCTTGGTCTAGTAGGTTAATGGATGCATGATAGTCTATGAAGTTGTAAACTTGATGTTCAAATGCATGTGGATTAATTTATAAATGTTATTTACATGAAAATATGGTGAAAATGGCCTATTAGGTCAAGATGACACTCATGCATGTGGTTAGAAACTTATGACATGGCTTGAAATATGTTAATTGATGATCTATGTGACTTACATGAGATGTTGACGATGTTTTATCATGGAGTTAGCCTACATGTGGTAAATATATAATTACTATGATAGAACCCGTATGTTATACGGGGTTGAATCATTAATATATATATATATATATATATATATATATATATGTAATTGATAATTCATGCATACTCTTCTTATTACCGGAATAACGTATTACATTACATAAATAAACAACTAAATTTATAATTCATAATATGGTATTAGTGACTTTACTCTCTTTATCAAAAAAATATATATATTTAGGGCATGTATCTACTTGTATATTTGGAAAATGCAAGATAAACGTGATCATGATTAAAAAAAACAATCAAACCCTCAATAACGACTAACATGAATTATGAATTGACAAACTTGAGACTTTAAGTCTGTTAGAAAGTTAGATGATTATAAAGTTTTATCAAAATTATAATGAATACGTTTTAATTGTTGAGTATAAAATCTAAATAATAATCAAAAGATTATAGTGTTATCAATAAAAAATGTTATGTTGATATACATTAGAAAACATACAATTGTATTAATCGCGATGTCTAAGATTTTCAAATTGGATGAACATGGCTCATTTGATATGGTAGGAACAAACTATTTAATATTGGATATTATGAACATGATTTTTGTCGCTTATGAATTGCTCTATAAATAGTATCACCCACAACGCAACGCTTATTGAATTTGTAAAATAGTATTAGGTATTCATTAATTAAAATATAACATATGATTTGCTCAATTATATTTGAAAACACACTAAATAAGTGCTTATTGGTATTTTATAAGTTTCTAAATATTTGTTAAAATTAAAATAATAATAGTTTAAAAATTATTTTTTAAATAAAAGTAAGAAGTAAATTAATATATGACTGTCATAATCCCATAAATATAAATATATATAGATAAAAATATATCATGATTATAAAATAGAATATAATTTCCAATAATTTTTTTTATTAAGAAGTAGATTTGAGAGAGAAAACTTTTGTGAGAATCAATCTAGTTTTTTGACATGTATCAACAATTGTAATTGTTTATTAGAGTAGGAAGATTGGAAAATAAATAACTATGTGAATGCATGTGTGTGATCATGAGATTACTTGATTAAGTGTTTGCATGTCATTAGTGAAATTAGTTATGAGTTACACGAGTGTACAAGTCCTAAGTCTCCTACCTCGGTGCGATTGACAAGACTTTATAGGATTACCCCGTCAATCGTACATCGTATACGCGTGATAATGTCGTAAGTAATTATGACGCGTTATGTTTATCATCGTGCAACGTGTTATATGTGATATACGTGTTAGGTTAACTATAGAAAACATAAACTCAATCACCAATGTGTATTCGAGTCCATTTATTCGTTGTTCGCGCGTTGTCGAGACAGTTGGTCAACTTAGTCAACACTCACACGGTTGCATGTCATAGGCGGAGTCTAGGAGGAATTCACCATATCTATCCAACGTTTACTATTTGGATAATTATCTGCACCATAAAGTGAGTTCATACCCCACTTTTTAAATGTTTACGCTTTCGAGGGAGAAGACATATGATAACTTGCTTTATAACTTAATTTGATGATTTATACCAACACTTTATAAACCATGGATGAAACGTTTGCTGAAAGTCCTTCCACTGAGTGAACCACGAATAATTTATAACGGGAATTTTATAAGGTAGTTCTACTGGGCCTGACTAGAAGGCAGGGCGAGTATTATATTGTCTCTAGCTTGGTCATTACTCGCAGACAATATGACTAGAAGGCAAAGTAGCTGTCAGTAATGGTGTCACGAAACCCTATGGTTTTATAAAAATATCATGAACTAGCTACCCACGGGTATAAATATCAATTTTTTTAGGGTGGAGTCCCTGCTTGGGTTATACCTCATTGAGGGTAACTGGTTAAGGAACTATTTTGATAAATGTTATTTATCTTTTAAAACTTATGAACTCACCAACCTAGCGTTGACACTTTTTAGTATGTTCTTCTCAGGTCCTTAGGAGCAGCTAAGAAGCACGTTAGGATCATTCATATGGTCACTTTTCATGGTTTGTATTTTGCATGATAACGTTTGTCGCCTTGAGCGAAGAGACTTTTAAAAAAATTTCGTATGATTGTCGCTTCCGCTTATGACTTGTTAAAACTTTGTTGAAGTGCTTCCGCTAAAACTTTAAGACTCTTATAATTCTGATAAATCTTTTGATACTTTGGTATCTAAACATGGTTTTAAAACGTTGAGTCGAGCATGTAGAATGTTCGAAGTGTCTTACGACTCAGATCCTGGTCTGGCATCACACCTCCGTTCGTGGGTATTACGCGAGTGGTTTTGCGGGGGTGTGACAGATTGGTATTAGAACTCCTCGGTCATAGCAAACTTAGGATTGCATTAGATAACTATGGCTAGAGTCAGTTAGACACACACTTCGACGCACATATACGTAGTTTGCCCATCTTACTATTTTATATATATATATACTATATATATATATATATATATATATATATATATTTGAGTATATGTATATACTATATTGCCTATTTGTGGTCCTGTTATTTCTCTCTATTCTTAACACATCATCACATCTACCTTTCTGTAGTGCTTGTTTGAATTAACTGTTAGTTATTCATAGCTACTCACTGTAATATACATGAAATGTATATTGCAGGCATGGCATCGAGAGATTCAGCGTCCACGGACTCGTCAACACCTGCATCACCCAAAGGGAGCAGAGGAAGATGGCCATTGGGAGAGTCTAGGGCACTTGCGCCGGTTGGACACTAGGGACTAGACGATATGGTGAGATTCCACCGTGTACCTGCACCCGTCATTGCTCGCACTACAACACGGATGAGGGCTATGCCAGCCCTACCGACCCTACCCTATGTGACGAAACGGCTGTATCAGCACTGGTGGCTGACCATTCCGCACATCGAGATCACGTCACTCGTGCAGTAGGGGACATCGCCGATCTTCAGGACGGAGTAGGTTATGTCGATTACCGACTTAGGGGTGCTATCGCCTCGGTGGAGACAGAGCGAGGAACGTCTGGCCAGTATGACATAGCAGCATGAGGACTTGCAGATGAGGTTCTCAGTTCAGAGTGCGATGATTGGCACACAGGGAGATCTCATTCAGTAGTTACTCTTCAGGGTTTAGCAGTTGAATGCTTGGGTACCAGCAGTGGAGGCAGAGCTAGAGCCACAGGAGGGGCCTGAAGCCCTAGAGCCAGATCCAGTTCCAACACCCATGGACCAAAATGATGTGGAGAGTGACAGTTCGGTCATCTCTGGTTGAGGGGATCTGTTGGTTAGCTCATAGTATCTGTTAGTAGATACTGTCTATCTGTCTTAGACGCTTTTATAAATAATTGTATAAAGATTAGTAGTCTTTATCTACCTTATGACATGTAAAAATTTGAACTCGATTTAAAATTTAATGAAATTGTGAGTCAGTTACGGTTTTATTTTATTTAAAGTTGTAGTTAAATTTGTTATGTGTTCAGTATGTCATTTGATATTTGTACTATACTCTAATTGTGAGTCAGTTTCGGGATTCTGGAAGGAGTAGCTTTAACATGGTGGAACTCATAGGTTCAAGTGCTTGGTTTAGTAGCAGTGAACGCAATGCCGTGGGCAGAGTTCATGAGACTGTTGATCAGGAGTACTGTCCTTGCATGGAGGTTAAGAAGTTAGAGGTTGAATTTGCTAACATGAAGATTGAGGGATCCAAGATTGAGATGTACACGTCGCGCCAGAATGAATTGGCTTTGCTTTGTCCTACCCTTGTTAATCCCCGCCTTATCTCCAAATTAAACGATACATTGATGGATTGGCACCGCAAATTCAGAGCTTGGTAACCTCAAGCAACCCTAGAAACATTCGTGACACTATCCACTTAGTTCATATGCTAACAGATCATGCTGTACAATAAGGAATCCTACGTCAGCGTAAAGCGGTGACTAGTGTAGTGGATAACAGTAGAAAGTGGGAAACTTCTGGAGGAAATGGCAGTGGTTCTAGTAAGATTCAGAATCGAAAAACTGATGGTAACAGTAAAGGTGGTCATTGGAATCAGAATTCTGGAAGTTCATTGGGTGGTTATCAGGGGAGACAACCCAAATGCAACAAGTGTGGCCAGCATCACCTTGGGAACTGTGCTATCAAGTGTAACAAGTGTGGAAAGTTGGGTTAAAAGGCCGTTAACTGCCGAGTGAGAGACAACAATCAGGGAGCTCAGAATCAAGCGAACCAGAATCGCCAGAGTTATCAATCTGGCTGTTTTGAATGTGGAGTTATCGGTAATTTCTAGAAAGATTGCCCAAAGCTGAAACGAAACGGACACGGAAATGGTGTTAGTCGAGGAAACGAGAATGGAAATGGCAATGGTGGAGAAGCGGATAGAGCATTTGTGATTAGAGCAGGAGAAGCTCGGAATGATGCCAACATGGTAAACGGTAAGTTTTCTGTTAATGGTTATTTTGCTTCCGTATTGTTCGATACTGGCGCCGATAAGAGTTTTATTTCAAGTAAATTTAGCAAAATGATTAACGCCAAGGAAAGCCCATTAGAAGTTAAGTATTCGATAGAGCTTGCAAATGGAAAGCTGGTTGAAATTCATAATATTGTCAGAAATTGCATATTGGAGTTATTTGGTCATCGAATGAGCGTAGACTTATTGCCAACAACTTTGGGAAGCTTCGATGTTATTATTGGCAAGGATTGGCTATCTAGGCATCAGGCTGAGATTGTATGCCAGCAGAAAGTGGTTCGAATTCCTCTTCAGAATGGCGAAATTTTGACAATTTGAGGCGAACGAAGTGGATCTATAGTTGGGATCATTTCATTTCTCAAGGCGGAGAAGTGTCTGCGAAAGGGTCACATAACTATCCTAGCTCACGTCGTTGAGAAGCTAGTGGAAGAACCGTGTCTAAAAAGATATTCTTGTCGTTAGCGATTTTCCCGACGTACTTCCTGAAGATCCGTCAGGTCTACCTCCTCATAGACAGATAGAATTTCAGATCAATTTGGCACCAGGAGCATCACTAATTGCCCACGCACCTTATCGATTAGCCCAAGCGAACTCCAAGATCTGTACGCTCAGTTGCAGGATCTGCTATAGAAGGGCTTTATTAGACCTAGTTCATCTTCGTGGGGAGCGCCTGTTATGTTTGTGAAGAAGAAAGACGATATTTTCCGTATGTGTATCGATTACCAAGAGTTGAAAAAAGGTTACCATAAAGAATCGGTATCCTTTTTCACGCATCGACGATTTGTTTGAGCAGCTTCAAGGTTTGAGTTATTATTCGAAGATTGATTTGATATCCGGGTATCATCATCTACGCCTTTGAGTGGAAGACATTGCAAAAACAGCTTTCATGACCAGGTATGGTTATTATAAGTTCTTGGTTATGCCGTTTGGGATAACTAATGTGCCTGCTGTTTTCATGGATTTGATGAATCGAGTCAGCAAGCCATATCTGGATCGATTCGTCATTTTGTTCATTGACGATATTCTCAACTATTCTAGGACGAGAGAAGACCACGCCGAACATCTTTGTATCATTCTAGATTTGCTGAAAAAAGAGCAGTTGTATGCTAAATTCTCGAAGTGCGATTTTTGGATTCGGGAAGTGCAATTTCAGGGTCATATCGTAAATGAATCAGGGATTCAAGCTGATCCGTCAAAGATTAAGGCGATTAAGAGTTGGCCTGTACCAAAGACGCCGACCGAAGTACGCCAATTCCTCGGCCTGGCGGGCTATTACAGATGATTCATTCCTCAATCGCTCAACCTTTGAGAGCGTTATTTCATAAAGGCATAGTGTATAAATGGGATGCAAAGCATGATGCAACATTTCATCTTTTGAAGGAAAAGCTTTGCAGTGCACCTATCTGTTTTAACTATTAAATTGCTGAGTCTAACTGAGAAACTGATGGCGTAAATAAATCCTACGTTTGTATCGGAAGCATATACCCGTAAAAAACAAGAGTTTTCATATAATAAATATGAAACTTTAATAATAAGAAATTAAATATAAAAATGTACTTTCTATTATATTTTATAAAAAAACTAGTGTCATGAATTTATTTCGACGACACAACAACAAGTTAAGCGATTATATATTTAAAACGACTTGGTTTTAAATAAACTGATGATCGAGCTTAAAACTGACGCAAACAACGAAATGATAGTCGTTAAAAATCACGCGTACAAAAAACTGTATCTGTATCAACATTCTAAGGAAAAAAAACTGAAATAACCGACATAACTCATGTATTTTTATGTACTAACAGTATAACAAAAACTCATTGTTGTCAAGACTTAGCCAAAATAAAAACCGATGACTCGTTCGGGCCCAATCCGGCCCAACAAGCCCAACGGATCAAAAACTATAGAACCAAACCCGTGACTCGACCCAATGACTTAACCCGTCCAACTGAGCATCCGACCCGACCCGAAGGACCGAGCCGCGGCCAAACCGGCCCAGGCCGAACACGGTGCCCCCTATCTCTTCGGCCCAAACCGAACCGGCCCATATACCTTACCCAATCTCCTACCCAAACACCTTGGGTTATTTTATAAAACTAACCCACTAGTTTTTATTAAACTAGCCCATTACCTTTTATATAAATTAACACAACCTTTTCATTAATTTTATAAAAGGGTTTGCCTAACTAGTTTTATAAAAATTGTGACTAACGAATTCATCATCTTCAATTTATGTTATAAAAACATCCGAAATTACATGACAATATATAAAACATGACATGATTTTATAAAAGAGGAAATCACCCAACTAGTTAGTGCTTAAACTTGGTGCTAATGAAGGCCACATCCCTCAACCTATCCCCTAATCTACAACCCTCATATCCATTAGTTGGCAAAGGGCATGGTACCATGGGACAAAGAGAAAGACTTGTAGTTTTTAACCAAGAAATAGGCCATAAGAAGCAACCAACACATCACCATTCTCCCACCACACAAAGAAACACCCACTCTCCTCTCCTCTTCCTTGTGTTCGGCCGGCACTTCCACCACCCCACCTTCTGCCGCCGGCGACCAGCCACTCCGACCACCCTCCTGCCGCTGCAGACCCGCCGGAAGCCGCCACCGAACCGCCGCATGCCGCCACTCTTTCTCTCGTTTCCAAACTCTCACACATTGTGAGTCTTCTAAACCCAATTTCTCCTATGTTTTCTACTTGCATTAACACCGAAATGGAACCCCAAGTCTTGTCAACAATCTAATCTCCTACATTTTTCTTCTTTAAACAAAACAACTAGCAATCCTTCTATTTCTCTTCTTTGATCAAAACATTTCTTTGGTGTCTTTAAGGCTTAATGTTGCCAAGGAATGGGTGAAACACATTCAAGAAATCATTGAAAGTATTAATGTGCACCATGATCTTCATCTTATGTTCTTACATCATTTTGATATCTTTATTTGATTCAAGAACAAACCCCTAATGGATATTTATCCAAGAACTCACATAGATGAGTTAGTGTTCTTGATTTATGGTGATATTTAATCTACATTGTCCTAACACCTAAGTGTTAGTGGATTTATTTTAAAATCTAAGTTAATGACTAACAAGTTATATTAATTAATCCATAGGTGTTAACTTCTATTTGAATTATATTATTATATTATACAATCAAAATCTAAAGATGAATAGTAGACTTTTAATTTTTTAAACTTTTGCCACGTGATTTTGGTGCTTTGACGCTTTCTACCCCTAAGCTTTTACGACTTTCTTTTTTTCTTTTTAACGTAATAGTAAACTTTTAGTTTTCATAGTTTGGCCACATTATTTCATACTCTTACTTTTTGTACCGTTTAACTTTTAAATTTTTTTTATTTTAAGTTTTGTTGTCTTCTATTTTGGCCACGAAACTTTTAGATTTTCTACTTTCGTTTTTAGTATATTTTTATAGTTTTATACTTTCACTACAAGACTCTTAAACTTTTACGTTTTATACCTCTTGACTTTTTTACCCTCTAACTTTTAAACTTTTTTTTATTTTAAGTTTTGTTGTCTTCTACTTTGGCCACGAAATTTTTAACTTTTATAATTTCGTTTTTTGTATTTTTTTTATAGTTTTATACTTTCACCACAAGACTTTTAGACTTTTACGTTTTATACCACTTAACTTAGTGTATTTTTTTATAGTTTTATACTTTCACCACAAAACTTTTAGACTTTTACGTTTTATACTCCTTAATTTTTTAATCCTCTGACTTTTAAACTTTTACGTTTTATACCACTTAACTTTTTTTACTTGCGTTCAGTATACAATTTCAACCCCGCAGCAACGCGCGGGGTGGGTAAACATCTCGTATATAACAATACAATTTGACATGAATAGTTAATTTTTCTGGTTTTAAACTTTGGCCACAATAGTTTATAACATTTACATTTTCAACCTTGAACTTTACATTTTCTTTATTTATAGTTTGGCCACTAGACTTTGGTATATTGACAAGTAACTTTTTCTTATTCAAAGTTTTGCCACCAGACTTTGGCATGTTGACGTTTTCTACCCTAAACTTTAACATTTTGTTTTTTTACGGAATAGTAAACTTTAGGTTTTCATAGTTTAGCCACATATGTTTCATACTTTTACGTTTTCTACCCTCTAACTTTCAAAGTTTTTTTTTTGTTTTAAGTTTTGTGGTCTTTTACTTTGGCCACAAAACTTTTAATTTTTATACTTTCGTTTGTTAATATACTTTTATAGTTTTATACTTTCACCACGAGATTATTAGACTTTTACGTTTTATATCTCTTAACTTTTTAACTTTTGTTTTTTATAAAACTACTTTCATTTTTTAGTATACTTTTAGAGTTTTTGACTTTGACGACGACTTTTTATAGTTTTATACTTCGACGACACAACTTTTAGACTTTGACTTTTTATTCCCCTAAAATTTCTTACTTTGATTTTTTTAGTATACTAGCTTTTTTATAGTTTTTATACTTTGACGACACAACTTTTAGCCTTTGACGACACAACTTTTATACTTTGACGTTTTATTCCCCTAAAATTTCCTACTTTTGGCTTTTTAGTATACTTTTTATAGTTTTATACTTTCATCACGAAACTTTTGACTTTTATGTTTTATACCCATTAACTTCTCTACTTTTGTTTTTTAGTATACTTTTAAAGTTTTCGACTTTTGTCAATACTTTTTTATAGTTTTATATTTTCACCACATTAAAAAGTTTTTTACTTAAACTGACGGGTAAATGAGTGGCCCGTCAGGAAGTGCAGGTGGGTCACAAGATCAAATAAAACTAAACGACACTGTTATTGCAGGTCCGCCGCAACGCGCGGGCGGGTCTGCAACTTGTTTATGATATGATTATACTTTAGTACTAACATATTTGTGTTAGTATATATGTTGTCATGGATGATACATTATCATTAGTGACCTACATTTTGAACATTTTATGTGATATTACTAGAGATAATCTTGTTATGGAATACAATAATCATAAAAAATGGAGACAAAGAATTCCACTGAGTATATATGTATATATGTTGTCATGGATTTTTATTTTAAAAATCTATTATTTACTAAGTTGGTAAATAAAAATACATAAGACTTACTTCTTTTGGTAAAAATATAACATCTATGCCAAATGATTAATTTGACATAAATACTTGAATTTATTACAAATTTTAACTATAAAAAGACTTTCTTAAAAGGGATAAAGTTTCTATAAAAATGCATTAGTTAAATGGATATGTGTTACCAAATGATTAATATAGAAATAATCAAAATCCATACATTGACTTTTAAATACTTTTATAACCTTCTATTAGTTACTTTGATAAATCGAAGTAATCAAAACAAAAAGACGTTGCGTAGTAATAAAACCGGGACCGATACGGCGATATACGCGAAAACAATAACTATGAAACCTTTTAAACAAATCAGATGTCTTGTTTTCATAAAACGACCTAAAAGTTTATAATAAATAAACTTTTATAAAATTCAAGTCCCCTAAATATATTACTTTCTCAAAATAATGTTTTACATCTCTAAAATAGAAATAAATATTTTAGTTTATAAAATATTAAACGATTTCTATTTCCTAGATTATTAAACCTTTTTTACTCGAAGCGTATCTCCAAATGATTTAAATGATAGACGTCCTATGATGTGATAAACTTTAAATAATTATTCATGACATATTATTGTTTATAAAAGTTTTAAACTATGTTTTATTACAAACTCACCAAAATTCGTTGATTATAATTATTTGAATAATAATTATAAGTATTAACTAGAGGTCTCATGCTTTTGCATAAGTTTAAATAATGAATTATCATTATCATTTAATTAACATATGTTAAGATAAAACTGTTACGACTTGTAATAATTAAATTATTCTGACAAGTTCATATAATTATTTTGACAATAATTATGACTTATATAAATAATCAATCGAGCTTATAAGAATAATAACAAACATTATTATTTAACACAATGTTCAAGACATGATTAATATGAATTGTTTTCATTATTTTATTTCTTTTATATTTATTTGACTTAGATATAAATCAACACGTATGTATTTATTTGCACTAATAAATACTAACGGATGGGTTTTCAAACGGATACAAACGGGATTATACGTCAAGACTTTACTGGTATCACTTGGGTAACAATGGTTACTTAAATGATTAGACCCTTATGCAATTGTCTTATTATATCTATTTAGGACGATACTTGCTAGTGCATTCTCTGGTTTATTCCATCCTATCCCCTGATCATGTGAGTTTCACGGTCCCTTTTTCTTTATAACTATTTTGATACTCTTGGGGGAAGAAATCATGAACTACAAATCTTTTTACTTAATATTATGGTTTATCTGTTACCCGTATGACTACTTATTCTCTTACTGCTACCCAAACTATGGTACATTATCATTATAAACGTAGTACAACTGAATCCCACTATTAATTAATTTGAATTAGTTCTGTACGAAGCGAAGCTAGTGAATAGATCTATTTGGGTTGACAACCCTACCCTGATTTGGTCGCTCCAATCTTGACTTCGGTAATTGTCAAGGGGTAGACGTCAGTTATTCTGTTCTGTTGGGTATCTCTCGGGTGAGATACCATGGGTGGGTAAACCGTTAATATTTGAAATCAAGGTTCAGGTGAGATCATACAATTACAACGGTAAACCAATGTAATATTTAAGTATGCCAAAATTGTTTTATAAATCTTACATCTAGTCATAAAACTGTGAACCTCACCAACTTTATGTTGACCTTTAAAACTCATGATTTCTCAGGTAATTGAACTTCGTATGGATGACTTGCAAATGGGGCTTCACCTAACTATCAGACCTGCTTTTCCGGAGTCGTAGTTTTGAACTATCCTTAATAATCTATAATACGTTTTTAATATCAAGTTAAGACTTTTATTTTCAAATGTAAGACATTATCATTTCACACTATTTCCGCTGCAATATAAATGATGTGATATTTTTATATAATGTTTGAATTTACTAGAAGTCGTTCTATGTATCCGCGACTATGATTCCATCTTGCTCATACCCAACCCGTTGACCCGGGTGTGACAGATTGGTATTAGAGCCGTGGTTATAGCGAACTAGGTTAAATAAACAAACAAAACCAAACCTGGACTATAACCCGCTCTGAAGCTACCATTTGCATACAAGACCGCTTCTCTAGCATATTAGACCATGTTAACTTATGTGTTATCTATGCTTTGCTATTCTTATAACGCATTTTTTTATTTCTTTTAGCTTAAATGTCATCACATGCTACTAACTCTATTTTCTCTTGGAATATTATCGTAGAGATGGCTTCGCAAGAAGTCATTTGCATTTCCAATTCTGAGGGGGAGCAGATAGTACCCGATTACACTCCGTCGCCTGAAGATTACGTGTCGCCCAGCCCTGAGCCTGAGATCGCGACAGTAGGGACAGTTACGGAGGGTAGAGATACCTTTGAGCTTCCTGAGACCCCTACGGCCACGGCTCAAATGACTCTTCTGACCACCACACCCACACCGCTACTGCTGGCGGTGCGGGCACTATGGCCGGTGCATCTCGCACCGTGGACCCTTCGCTCACCGAGAGCGATTTGACCACACCTACCGCACAACTCCAGGTGGCGGTAGGCGGGGGTTCACGCCCGGGAGGACGTCTGGCCCCTCCCGATGTCGTGAGACCGAGGAGACCGAGGACGAGCCCGTGCCCAAGCGGCACTGCGCCTCCGTGTATCCTCATTTGTCCTGGATACCTGAGCATCTCCACACCTGGCGGATGCGTGAGGGATTACCCAGTATTTATGAGCGAGTGTGATTTCTCCACCAGAGGAGGTGTCACACACCACCCTCCTACAGCTATCTCCGTTCTCATGGACGAGCCCATAACGGACATTGTTTCGCTATTGGTGGCTCGCCTGCAGAGCCACGAGCAGGCCTTTGCGGTGCTCGATGAAGAGATCGCCCGGCTCCTTACCGTGGCCGATCTGACAACCCTGGAGGCTCGTCCAGATGCTGCGGGGAGGCACCAGGACGCCTCTCAAGGGGCGATGGATTCCCTGCACGCCCATACGACTAGCATGAGCATGGCCACCACAGATCTTCTGTTGGCCAATGAGTCCCTCCTGACGAGACTGCGACCACCAAGGAGCTCATCAGACGCCTCCTCACCTTCCTGGTTCTCATGTCTCAGATCACCACCACCTTGACCATAACCCCAGGACCTCACCACTCTAGACAGCTTGACCTAGGTCTAGACTTTTGGCCACGATTTTAGCGATGAAACATATTATATTTTGTTATGATGTATTAATAGGACTGCGAGCCCAGGATAAAACTTATCTCATTATGATTTTTTGTATGTTTTATCAGTTAATATGGTGGGAATGGAAACTAGTATTATGCTTATGATTATGTTTGTTGTTATTATTATTCCATAATTATGTCATATTATTTATTCGCGTACGTTATTCCTTTCTAACTTATGCTACTTGGTTGTGTTTGTGCGTGTCATGTTATGGTATCTTTGATGTATGTCGTGGCAGTTATTCTCGAGCATGTAATAACCCCATTTACATATTATCTAAATTTTCCTTTATGTTGACATTGGTAGCTTAAAGCAAAATCATGCCACCGAGATGCCAAACCACCAGAAACGCCCCACCTCCTCCGCCTCCTCCTCCTATGAGCGCCGCGGAAATCGAGGAGATGATTGCTCAACGTGTTGCGGAAATCGTCGCCGCTGCCGAAACCCAACGTCACGCTGATGATGGAGCACGCGGTAAGAACGAATTAACCGATGTTAGAAAACATTAGACTATAATTTCACCAGGTTGTATTCAATGTTTTAGCCTAACAAATGCAGGGCCTCGTGTATGTTCATATAAAGAATTTATGAATCGCAAACCCACCAATTTTAAGGGTTCCAAAGGCGCTGTTGGTTTAATTCACTGGTTTTGAGAAAATGGAGTCAGTTTTTCGCATAAGCAACTGTCCCGAGAAGTACATGGTCAAATATTCCATGTGCGCATTCACTGATAGTGAGCTAACCTGGTGGAATTCCCATGCCGATGCTATGGGAACTGACTTGGCCTATGCCATGACATGGGACGAACTCAAACAACTGCTGCGTGATGAGTATTTTCCTAGAGAGGAACTGCAAAAACTTGAAGCTAAATTCTGGAACCTATCCATGAATGGAGTCGATGTTGCTGGCTACACTAAAAGGTTTCGTGAACTTGCTCACCTTTGTCCGACTATGGTCACTCCACCGTACAAGAAAATTAAACAGTACATCTGGGGACTTGCACCACACATTCAAGGAAATGTCATTTCCTTGAATCCTCAGACTTTTCAGGATGTTGTGCGCCTGGCACACAACCTCATTTACCAAGCCAATCGTCAGGGCGTGAACTTTGGCAAGAAACAGTCTGAGAACAAGTCCTCTGATGCTGGTGCCACCCGTTCATCAAGCAGAAGCAAGGATTCTGGAAGAATGGTGATGAGAAGAACTCTGAGAAAACCCCTGCTAAGGAATCTGGACCAATGAAGGTCTATGCTGCTACTACCCCTGCCCATTCCGTTTAAAAACCCAGTTATACAGGTGGTGCACCCTTGTTCAACAAATGCAACCTACACCACACCCTCGATTGTGGTAATGTCTACTATAACATCTACAAGGTTAAAGGACATGTGGCACGCGATTAGCCAAATCACACATGCTATGGTTGCGGGGCGATCAGACATCACAAGAAGGACTTCCCGAAGGGGAAGAACCAAGATGCTAATCAGGCGAGAGGAAGAGCCTTTGTGATCAACGCTGGAGATGCTCGTCGTGACCCCAACACGGTGACGGGTACGTTTCTACTAAATAATCATTATGCTTCTGTTTTATTCGATACTGGTGCCGATAGAAGCTTTGTGTCTACTGAATTTGGTCAATTACTTGAAATCACTCATGTTTCCTTAGACGCTAAGTTCACGGTAGAATTAGAAAATGAAGAATTAGTAGAAACTGGAGTAATCTACCAAGGTTGTTCGTTAGAACTCTCCGATCATTCATTTAGCATCGATTTAATGCCTGTTGACCTAGGAAGTTTCGATGTGATCATTGGAATGGATTGGTTATCAAAGAACCATGTGAAAATTGTGTGTCATGAGAAAATGGTTAGAGTTCCACTTGCAAATGGCAACACTCTGAATGTTCAAGGCGAGAAGAGTGGAGCCAAGCTAAACCTCATATCTTGTATGAAGGCACAGAAACTCCTTTGCAAAGGATACTGTGCTATTCTAGCTCATGTCACTGAAAAGAAACCTAAAAAGAAGCTTATCGAAGATGTTCCTATTGTCAGCGAATACCCGGAAGTCTTTCCTGAAGACTTGCCAGGTCCAGCACGACAAGTAGAGTTTTGCATTGACCTAACACATGGAGCCGCCTCCGTTGCCCGATCCCCATACCGTCTGGCACCGTCTGAAATGCAAGAGTTATCTAGCCAGCTACAAGAGTTGCTAGATAAAGGTTTCATCCGTCCAAACCACTCTCCTTTGGGTGCTCCTGTGTTGTTTGTTAAGAAGAAAGATGGAACGTTCCAGATGTGTATCGACTATAGAGAATTGAACAAGTTGATCGTAAAGAACCGCTACCCGCTCCCAAGGATTATGATCTATTCGATCAATTTCAAGGATCAAGCTTTTACTCGAAGATCGATCTGAGATCAGGATATCATCAACTCATAGTTAGAGATGAAGATGTATCAAAGACAGCATTTAGAACACGCTATGTCATTACGAGTTCCTCGTTATGTCATTACGAGTTCCTCGTTATGCCATTTGTTTTGA
Source organism: Deinandra increscens subsp. villosa (assembly GCA_039602395.1). Classification (NCBI taxonomy): domain Eukaryota; kingdom Viridiplantae; phylum Streptophyta; class Magnoliopsida; order Asterales; family Asteraceae; genus Deinandra; species Deinandra increscens. Next base: position 358,189 of record JBCNJP010000020.1, on the reverse strand, counting down.
CTAACGCACCGGCAATATTATGGACTTGATGAACCGCGTATGCAAACCATACTTGGATAAATTTGTTATCATGTTCATAGATGACATTCTCATCTACTCCCGTAATAAGAAGGAACACGAGCAACACTTGAGACTTATCTTGGAGTTGCTAAAGAAGGAAGAGCTTTACGCGAAATTTTCCAAATGCGACTTTTGGATTCACGAAGTGCACTTTTTGGGTCATGTGATCAACGACTGAGGTATTCATGTGGATCCCACAAAAATTGAAGCAATTAAGGATTGGAGTACTCCCACAACACCAACTGAGATTCGACAATTCTTAGGTCTCGCTGGGTATTACTGCCAATTCATTGAGAACTTCTCAAAGATAGCCCAGCCCCTGACCGCTCGGACTCAAAAAAATAAGTTCATACGCGACACTAAAACTAAAGCAGTTTTCCAGTTGTTGAAGCAAAAACTTTGTGACGCCCCAATCCTATCCTTACCAGACGGAGTCGACGATTTCATTGTATACTGCTATGCTCCGCATTAAGGTTTGGGTTGCGTACTAATGCAACGAGATAAATTTATTGTGTACGTCTCTCGACAACTAAACATTCATGAAAAGAATTATACGACCCATTACTTAGAACTTAGAGTCGTCGTCTTTGCTCTCAAGATCTGGAGGCATTACCTCTATGGGACGCAATGCACCATACTCACTGATCATAAGAGTCTCCAGTACATCTTTAATCAGAAGGAATTGAATATGAGGAAACGACGATGGGTCGAACTGCTAAATGACTACGAATGTGAGATTCGTTATCACCCAGGCAAGGCTAAAGTTGTAGCCGACGCC